>JAPMOQ010019781.1:2335597-2372950 GCA_026543055.1 Argiope trifasciata | reverse complement strand
CTTAGAATTTTTAGAAAAAAAAGTATCTTAGAATTTTTAGAAAAAAAGTATTTTAGAATATTTAGAAAAAAAAGTATTTTAAAATTTTTAGAAAAAAAAAGTATCTTAGAATTTTTAGAAAAAAAGTATCTTGGAATTTTTAGAAAAAAAGATATCTTTAAATTTTTAGAAAAAAAAATATCTTGGAATTTTTAGAAAAAAAAGTATCTTGGAATTTTTAGAAAAAAAAAAGTATCTTGGAATTTTTAGAAAAAAAAGAATCTTGGAATTTTTTAAAAAAAAAGGATCTTGGAATTTTTAGAAAAAAAAGTAGAGAAAAAAGTATCGTAGAATTTTTATTCAAATAGTTTTCATTTTTTTAATGAAATAGTATTTTTTAATTGTAGAATCAAAATTAAAACTCCTGCTTGAGTTTAATTTTTCAAAAGAAAATTCGAAAACTAACCAAGAATATTTTGAGTTTCAGTATTTAAAATAACTTCACTTTTTCTTTAAAAAATTAAACAAAAAAATTATTTTTAAAAATTTTATTTTGTAATTTTGTATATTAGTTAGATGGTTAATCAATACAAAAAATTTCAAAATTCTAAATTAACTTGTAAAAAACTTTTTAATGTGACACGGGTACTTTTAACCCTTTATTTACTGATTGTACGTAAAATACCGTTTAAGTCCGGCTGATATCTTCATATGACTATTTTTTGTAACGGTATTTAAACTAAGACGCAGAGAGTATTTTCGGTGAAAAGTAGAAGACATAAACTAAAAACATTAAAAATCCTTAATTATTAATTAAATTAAAGTTTTTACTTCTTCGTTGAGTTTATTCCGTACCAAAATTCAACAAAGGTTCAAAAATAAATTTTAAAAATAGATGGTAAAATAATTTGTTAAATAAAAGGTTGAAAGATAAAAAACATAAGGAAATTCACAAGCCAACACCATTTTATGATTAAATCACTTTTCTTACTTTCCATTCACTTTCGCTCAAGTCACAATTTTCGAAGTGACATTTAGCCTTATTTGCATTTTAAAAAAAAGTTTACTTAAGCGCCTTCAGCCATAAAAGAAATCTAAAGAACAAGCTCTGCCTGAGCAATAAAAGACGACTTTATTCAAGAAGCGATTCATCGAGTATTTGCATCAAGTAATCCATGCTTCATTGTGAAAAGATGGTAAACTATTTGACGATAAACAACGATAACATCTTCAGCTGGGATTATCACGACAGGGATCTCGGAGAAATCGATTATTTATGGGACTTTGTTACGCACGCCTTGGAGCAGACAGCAATCGTCTAATCCACTACCATAAATTGAGGCTTTATTGATGCACAGAGCTTTATTCAAGACGTTTAGCTTTCCACTCGGCTATTATCTCTTGCTTTATAAACAAAGGCCGATGATTTAAGTTTAATATTTCCATATTAGGAAGCTCAATTTGAAATGCTGCCGATTACGGAAGAATGTGTGTACTTGAAACAATATTTATTTATTAACTTTGTTACATAAATAATAATCGTGATTACAATGAATGATTTATTTGGGACAGTTGACTGTATAAGAATTGGTTTGTATAACACGATTGATAAAAAATGAATCATTAATAATTAAATAATCAATAAATAAAAATGACTCTGTCAAGGAAACAAAAATATTTTGCTTAAATTGAATTCCAGACAAGAATTTCAACAAAAAGTTTGTGAACTTTGTATCACGTAATTGAACAAGTTATTTCAACTACAGTATAAAAATGTTAAAAAGATTGTAATGTTTTAAGAAATATTTTAAGACGTGACAACATTTCTGTAAGAAAAGTTTAAAGTTGTTTTGAATGACTTCAAATGATTTTTTTTTTCGTTTGGATGCTAAAGGTTATTTAGAATTTATGAACTAAAAAGTCAAGTAATACAGGGAAAAAAAACATGGCCAAAATATAAGCATTCATGGTTTTATTTACAATCTAAACATCAAATTGCAAAATCTTTTGACAAACTAACCATCAATTGTTGTTACTTATGGCACTTGTCATGGAGAAGCTCGTTGACGAAGCAGCACTTTTAACGTTAAACGCCCTTAAGTACTCGAGGACAGAAATATGACTTTTAGCTCATATAAAGAAGACATATACTAGCTTGCAAACTCCTTTTTGCAGGGGGAGGGGCTTGTTTCACACTCCTCATAGAATGAACATAAGGTAAATAACAACAATGTTCTGACCAGAACTCCGCTCAGATCAAGGAGATGATGCGCTACCCATAGCTAACCTAGATCAGGACCCCATATAATTATTTTGAGGTCAGGAAGCCGACATTTTCATTGTTTAAAACGCTAAGAGGACTCTCCCCCCACACCCTACTCCTTTTTCACTTGTTCTCCTCGAATAAGACAAGTATTCAGATAAATGGAGTTTCTTGGGGGATTGATTCCCTCCCTCTACACAGCAAAAGTAAATGGAAACAAAAACAGTTTCCATTACTGCTTTTAAAACAGTATGAACAAAAAAGCTCAATTCCAAATTAAAAAAATATATTATACCATTAGTTAAAATTCAGAAGACCTCTCATCAAAATTTTAACTTGTTTGGTAGGAATGAAGATTTAAAATATGAAATTAGAAACAAAATTAAAAAATAAAATAAAAACTTTCTTTTAACCATTAAACCTTTCTTTGCAATTTTTTCTTCATTTGATATTGTTGGATGCCTCGTTATTATTTAAAATATCAATGCAGTGTTACAAGTGTATTGTTAAAGTAATTTAGAGATTACTAAACGAGAAATGAAAAATTACCCTTATGGTAAAAAGATTATTTCTTTAAGCATAATATAACGTTATGAGGTAACCACAAACAATGTGTCTAAAAGTAGAATTAAAGTATAATATTGTTTTAATCTAATTCACTGTTAATCAAAAATAAACATCTTTTGTCACATTTCACAGTCAAGTGCAATATAAGTGCTTACTACGACAGAATAACAATTTTCATTGAATATTTCAAGCAATACAGGTAAAACATCAAATGTAATGTTATTTGGTGTCTACTAATCACAAAGTGAATGAAACAATGTTTATATAAACAAATTAATATAATAATAATAAATAATTTCATAAAAAGGTTATGCATCTGGAAACTACAAAATTTAGCATAAGCCAATTTTTCCAAATTCAAATTAAATATGGGCATAATCACTAAATTGAGTAATGCAGAGTTCGCCAAATGCCTACTTCTACACTTAATGGAAAACATCCGTTGGCGAAAACGGCTTTTACCAACTTTTTTCCCCACCAAATAACAACACCTATTGCACCTAAACAATAAAGCACAAAAGGGCTTTAGATTTTACAATTACAGACAGAAGTCAACAAAATTTAATCCATTGATTCATACATATTCATTTCTGAAGACCTCTGGCATAAGCCAAATTTGCCAAATTCAAAATTTAATTTAAGAATAACCACTCAAATTGACTAAGAGAGTTCACCAAATACTAATTTTGTCACTTAATGGAACTATCCATTAGCAAAAACGACTTTCAGCAAACATTTCCTGCCAAACAACAACACCTATTGCACCCAAAAGACACTAAAGAGCATTAGAATTCACAATTGTAGACAAAGCGTCAACAAAAATTTATTCATCACTTCATACATATTCATTTGCGGAGATCTTTGTTTCATATTTAAATTACTTTGCGAAGGTTTAATAAAATTTCACGCTTAAATGCCTAGATTTACAAATTATACCGAGCATTCAAAATCAAAACAAACGTACACCAATATTTCACTTTCGCGGACATTTTTTAAACATGTTCATGCTTTACGAGGACCAGCTTCCGTGCATGCTTAACTACGATTTTACGTGAAGATCTTAGCATGCAAGGCAAAGGTCAACTATCAGTGATAATAAAAGCATGCATGATGAATGGTGTGTTTATCGTGAAGACCGCCATGCTCTTTTTAAAATTGTGCTCACGTAAGTGTGATATGGTTAATAAATTCGCCGTGGGACAAAAGACTGGCAGCAATAGCATTAAAATGTCACACTCATTTTTTTATTTTAAGTTTTAATAATGTGCATTAAACGGCTGTCAGACAAATTTTGTTAAGAAATTTATTTTGACACTTTATTTTTCCAACTGAAATACATTGTGGTTTTTTAAAAAAATTCAAGAAAAAGAATGATGCATTGTATTTTGATCAATAAGTAATTTGTTATAAGTATAATAATACAAAACCGTCAAAAGGCCTGCAGTATTTCTCAATTTATTATCGTCGATCTATTCAGTGAAAAATGGATTTAAATTATGGTCGATTTTTATGGCAGCTAATTTTTTCAACAAACTGGCGCAAACATTAAAATAATACATTTAAAAGTAATTTGGAATAAATATAAAAATTTAAATTTAATAAATGAATTATTGAAACATGGATTAAATCAAATAAAAATGTATTCTCTTTCTTTCTTTAATAAAAATTTGCATTATTATATATAATATCAAAAATGCTGCTCATTTATTTTTTTTAATTAATACATATCAAAATATTGAAATATCAGGAAATAAATCTGTGATTTATATTTTTAAAAAAATTGTAATTGTAAAAATAAACACGTGATTTTAAAAAAAATCGTCCGTTTAAAAAAACTCGTTTACCTGATCCTCGTTATTAATGATTTTATTTCTCTTTAAGAAAATCAATGAGGATATTATAAAAGAGAAAATATTTTTAATAAAAAATTTATAAAGAAGTATAAATGTATAAATACATTCAAATTAATTATTTATAAAGAGAATAAGAGAGTATTAATAAAGAGAATATCTAATGAAAGATTGTAAAATATCCGTTGCAAAAGAACTGAAAATGCTAAGTACAATTGAAATGAAAAATTTTACTTACATGGGTACGATTCGTAGTATTTGACAACTATTTCCTTTTTAAGCATCTAGTAATTAACTAAGCAAAACTGTCTTACTATGTTGTTGTTAAACCACTTTTCCTATAACTAGTTCTAATGCCCAGAGACTGAGAACTTTGAAATCAAGAATTCCACTGATCTCTTTCACAAATCTATAGGTTATATTATAGATTATAGGTGTTATCTTTTGTATTTGATACTTATAAATTTGATCCAAAACGTCTAGGTTTTGAACTTCTCATAAATCTATACATTTTAGATCTTAAAATGTTTAATTTTTTCCATCGAACTGCATATGTTTTTGACTTACCATTTTCAGATATAATGTAATATGCTGTTCGTTTCAGTAACTTGAGACGACCACTTTTAAACAATTATGATTCTATCTTACTAAGAGATGAGATGTGGAAGGAGGAACATATTTCCGCAATTCTATTTATAATTCTTTAACAGTGATTTCTTCCATGCGAGGTACTTTTTTTGTTTTTTGTTCCCCGTTCCGAGAATGAGTGTCGTGTCGTTTCTGACTGTAATGTATGTTAATTCAGTTCACGAGAGATCCGTGTTTACTTCATTGTCAAATGTAAACATCTCCTTTCATCTTTCCTCTCAACCCTATTTTGACGAATTAAATCCATCCAAACGCACCCGCAGAAGCGCTGAAGGTTTCAGAATCCGTTGGATCATACAATACATGAAAAGAAAATGGAATTATTTCGGCCATAATTTAACAAAATTTTGAATGTTTGATCAAACGACCAAGTGCTAAATTTCATTCCTATGGCCTATTGTTTTTGTGTGATCTAACTGATATGCAAAAATACAAGAATAATTCCAAAAATATATTTTAAGATTGAGGAGATATGCAATCTGAAGATTAACTTCATTTACATTTTTAACATTTTCAATGCTACTAATACACAATCTAAACAATTGAATCTATTAGTAATCTAATGCTAATGATCGAAATCTAATACTAAATCTGCTACTAATCTAATTCTAATTATCGAAATCTACTACTAAATCTAAACTACTACACCAATACTATGCAATTTAAATTGGCTTGAGAGACAAATTATAGTTCATAGAAACCTATAATTGAAAGTATCTGAAAGACGAGATATCTCGTAAGTAGATTTGAAAATGTTAATAAAGTAAGTAGTATAGGAGGTATATAGCGTAGGGTAATGATTTATCACATAGCCTTCTCCACAGAATTAACACGAGTTCTTTTTAAATGTTGTAATTAAAATTTTAAGCCAACGGCAGAGAAACCAATCGCATTTTAAAATGAGTTTTAGCCTAAAAAGTTTTAGCCTAAATGAGTTTTAGCTATTAAAACAAAATAATTTGAGCCAAGAAACAGACAACACTAATAATAGCAATCTTTTCCTAGACATGTCTCGAAATTTTTGTCAATCGAGTAATTATATGTGGTTCCGGTTCAAACCGGAAAATAGATTTCATTTGGCAATGATTAATTGTGACACATTTATCATCAGCTAAATACGCTGAACAAGCATGTAAGATTATTGATCAATTCAAATTGTTTTTAATTAGTTGGAATTGATACGCGATAAATGCACTGCTGGCAACCATTAAAAAGATGCTAACTTCTGCCGCTTAATTGAATTTCGTATTTGTTTTATTTTTCTCCGAACGATTTCTGGGTGATTTAAATATGAGGTCACTGCATTAAAATGTTAATGCTCTCATTAAAATTTATTAATGCTTGGGAAAGCAACAAAATTACGGCAAGGGAAGATAGTTAATGACGTTTGCTATTAATTATGCTCCATTACAGACTCTGCAATTCATTAAAATTCAAAAATACCAATAATCACTTTACTTTACTTCTTAGCATTCCCATAAATAAAATAGAAAAAAAAAATCAGCAAACTTTGCGTTTATCTGAAGTAAAAATATTTCTGGATTCTTTTTAAATTTCTGTTAACAGTTTCGTCTCAAATTTTGCGACGATATGAAAGTAATGAACAATTTTTGCCTCTGAAATGCTTTATTTTCTTTATTATCTAATAAAATGGCAACTTATATTTTGGAAATATTTTCTTAGATTCGAAAGGAAATTGATTGAATACTTAGCTATGAAATAGAAGTACTTTTAATATTGAATTATAAACGTTATGAATGGTTTTTTTTTCTTACGACTGTCAAAATTCAACAAATCTTATTTTGATAATTGTAACCAAAAAAAACGTGTTACACTCGGTAAAAGAATTCAGCGGTTAAATAGATTTTTCTTAAAAAAATTTTTATAGTCACAAACATCGAAATTATATAATTGCTATCATTAAGTAACTTTTGTCGGGTGAATAATAAGTAAATTTGTAAAAAAAAATAAAGTTTATATCTAAAAAATTATTGAGTGACTAAAATTAATAGAAGCTTTCAGAAAGAAAAAAATATATAGAAATCCTAAAACTGCTAGGAAAGGGGAAAAACTATGGACTATAAAAAAATGCCTTGAAATACAGGCGTACATTACCTTTTGGTACATGTTACTGGTAAAGATTGAAATCTGTGGAAAATCAATGGGAGTCACCTCCCAAAAACTTTCTTGCCCATTCACCAATAAAGATGTTATGCCAGAGAGCGCCATATATGGCAATGTCGCATAATAGTTATGAAATTTTAACTTTTGACACAAATTTTTGACTAAACATGTCACTTTTGACAAGCTTTTTTGGAAGTTAATTAATAAAAGGCCGTCAATAATATCTGACAATAGAATTTGTGCTTTAGACATAAAATCCTGTATCAAATTTCATATATTTAATATTTGCGTTTTCAATTATTGCGTTTGTATATTTCTCATTATTATTATTATGTAAGTCAAGATAGAGGATACTTTGTTGGATAATTTTACAGATGTCTACACCACGGATGACAATTCTGTATACAATGGTATATATCTATCCTCATCTTTTGCAATTATCTCGTTAACTTATATTTGAACAGTCGGATATACGAACTTCCACTGAACGGACTTTACTCAAACTTGGAAATCTGCAAAATTTGGGTAAAAACATACCAAATAGCAATAAATTAGCAGAAAGATTTTTTCAGGTATCTTTATCACAGGCAGATAAACAGACTGACGGATATTTTTCAATAAGTGTGTTTTTCGAACACAGGAAGTTCTGAATAGTGGACATAATTAAAAATCTCGAGTTCGAATTTTTAACAGGAAGATCCTAAATATTCTTTGGGATTCTTTAGAATTCCAAAGAATATTTAGGAAAGTGTGAAATGTCAATTCACAAACCGGCTATCCATAAACATGTCAAATATCAAGCATCAAAGCCAGCGATATTTTAAAACGAATATCGCAAGCATAAAATGTTAAATTAACTCTTGAGTCAAATTTAAAATTAATATATTGTATTTTATGCTTATTGCAAGAAAATCAATCTATGGTATTACTGTTCTCAAATTTATTCAATTAAAAAAAGTTAAGTTTGTATTATGTTACATAAAAATGGAATAGGTTGTTATTTTGGAGAGACAAAGATTAGGCGAAATAACGAATATCTGATAAACTGCCTTAAGTGCGAATTACAGCTGTAGAAATATTTAAATGAATTAAATCTTATAGCCATTTTGTCATATAAATAGAATTAATCATTCAATAGGAAAGCTAGATATTGCATACAATGCTCAAGAAAAGTATACAATATCTTCATTTAATTTTCATATTTTTCTTAAGTTATGGTAATTTTATACATTTTCGGCAATCTATGCATATATCGCACGTCAACCTATCACAATGTTGCATATTAATAATGGATTGCAAGCTGTGGCGAAGTTTAAGCGTAAATGGAATTTGTCCCAAAATATGTGTGAAAAAACATCGCAGTAAAAGTTACATTTTTTCGAACTTTAGCTAGAAATCGAATTATGGCATTATATTACAAAGCCCAATCGTTTCGAATTGATTTAGTGTTCTATTCTTGTTGTTGAAAATTAGCTTTATAAATGTTCCTTTGACATATCCAGAAGATTATTATCTTTGAAGGCAATCTAGTTTTCAAAGTGCTGAATTCCCTTTTGAGTAAAATAATATCTTTCATACTACATAAATAGTTTTTAAAAATTTTAAATTATTTAATTTTTATATTTTTCCCAAATTAAAAAACAATTTAACACGTTCAATAACTCGATTTTATCCTGTTTATTTACATATATTCAGTTAAAAGAAAAACTTAAGAATGATTTGTTTTGGAATAACGTTTTTCATAATGGTTTGTTTTGGATTTTCGAAATGTGTCAAAATCTGTCTGTGAGGAAAGAATTTGCCAAAGGGTAAGCGTAAGGTAAACAAGTTTGTTTGAGTAAAACTTTTGGTTTAAACATGGACATTCTGGGCTTTGTATGTTGATATAAGCTGTATGATAAAAAGTGACTAAATAACTTGGGTATTTTTTTTTGAAATTCGAATAAAAATTTAAATTAATTGAAAACTAAATAATACTTCCTAAAGAAAATACTTCCTTAAGACTTTTTTACCATTTAAAATTTTTTAATAATATAAATTAGTGCTCAATTTATTCTGAATTTTGGAAAATGAATGTTTTTCTAGTATTAATTATAGTAAAAACAGATCACATTAAGACCGTATTATTTATTGCATTCAAATACATAATTTATTACTGCCGCGCTTTAACTTTTTACTTTCTTATTTATAACCTAAAGAGGAGTTTCTACTCCCCAGTTGGCAACGTTTTAGTTAAAAATAAATTAATTCGAATGGATATAAAAAAATCGTTTGGAAATCTGTATTATTCGTTAAAATTGTTTTTATTTGAGTTGTTATGGTTTTATTTTTCTTGGTTTTTTTAAACCTTGTCTTTAAATGAAATGTTATTATTTACATTGGAAAAATTCAAAATATCAAGAGGATTAATTTGTGTCTGCAGACAAGCTCCATAAAAATCTTATTATCTTAAAATATTCTCAAAACTTCTCCATGGAATGCTCAGAAATAATTCAAAAGCAAAATGAGTCCATACCTGGTCCATTTTCATTTCAATTTTCCCGCTTTCAGAATACTAATCATGCGCGCTCACAGTTGCGCATCTGTAAATCCACCGAGTTCCTTTTCAAACATTCGCTTACTCTCTTTTCACTGGGCTTGCACAGGTCTTCCCCTTTTTTTCTTCTTTTCTTTTTTTTTCTTAGTGTAAAATAAGAGGCAAGTTTATCAGCAGCGGGGGTTTGAGACAGAATGCAGCTGCCGTTTGTTTAGAGATAGAGAGATTTCAGCGACATAACAATAGAGAAAGATAACAGTTAAAGAAAAAAAAATTAATATATCTTCTTTCTTCACCCCTTTGAATCCTTCCATGTTAAATGCTAGTTTTTTTAAAAAAGAACAATGTATGTTTTAATGATGAATGCTACAGATTGATTTAATCAAAGGATTCAGATTTCAAACCAATTGTTTGCTTCGAATAAATGTAGTTTATTTTTTTTAAGAAAAATGACCCGACTGATTTTTTTTAATTCTCATATTTGCTAAAAAACTGAAATTTTAAAAAGTGGAAAAAAAAACCCACTCATATTTTTGGAAAAATTCGTGGAAAAATGTCACGTTCTTTTTCCATTAAAAATTTTTTTTAATGAATTGGGATTACAAATGCATAAACAAATCGATGCGATTTTAAAAATGCTATAATTAACATCAAGCATTAAATTTAAATTATTAACTGTTAAAATTTTGTGTAGTACTGCAAAATTTTTACAGACGACATATTTTTGATGAAGTAAAAGTTGTATAGTAGTCAAAAAGAAAATGGTAAATTTATTTTTTAAATCTATTTTTAGTGTTAAGTTGATTTGAAAAGTATAGTTTCTTCAAGTTATTTATAAATATAAAAGTCATCTAAAATGCAAGCTTTGCTTTCGTGGGAATTTTGATATAATAGCGGTAACCTGGTGCAAGGTTTCGGTTGAGGGTAGAGGGTTCCAGGTTCAACACCCAATTTTATTAAATATATAGTTGTGTAAGAGGGGCTGATGCTCGCTAAATTATCAGTTTTCCGGTCAATGTGGAGCGGAAGTTCAGATACTGCCTCGTCATATGACTGAGATTCAATATTACTAGAGTGCATCTTGAAATAGAACTATTGTTGTTGACTATCTATATAACGGTTTGTTGTCAAGTTCTAGCTATATAATGGGACTTAAATATAGCTAGAATTTTAGTTTTTTCCCCCACGTCTTAAAGCAAGAATAATTTTCAACGGATGCTGAAATATGGGCTGTTATAAAATTCTTCTTTATACACAAACATAGAAAATTTTGAAAAAGGTGCCAAGATAAGAATGGTATGGTACGAGATGTACGATAAGATGCATTTTTAGGCAAAAAGTGTCGAGCAGTGTTTAATACTGACAATTAAAATGCATAATATTTTCTCATATACAAGTAATATATATTTCTATACTTAAGATAAATTATTGTTAGCTCTGTAAATTAAAGGCATTTTTTCACCAACCGCTTTCTGTTAAATATTGGGGCATTTCTGGCGATTTGGTGATAAATATGGTAGTATATTTTGCGACTTGCCTTCACGAAATTTCTAATCTTTAGAAAAACATTCGGGGGGGGGGGGTCCTCAGAATGTATGAAAGCCTATGTACAATCACTGAAGTGTCCCAAGAATCTCAGCCAATTTGCTATGTAGTATTTTTAAGTTTTTCCATACTTTGAAAGTGAATTATTTTAAAATGAGTTTAGTTAATAGTTTAGTGTAGATTGGATTATTTTTGCTGCTATCAGCTATAATTATTGTAAACAATAGCTATAAAAGAATTTCCGATTGGGATGTTTTAATTTGAGTTCATTCAAACAAGGAATTCACCAGTACTGCAAGCATTATCTTCTTCATATTTTTCTTTACCAAAATTACTTCGAACTCCACTCTATCCTTTGTTAATGTTTGAATTGCATACGTATTTCGTTATCAGTTGGCAGGAAATAATTGAGCTTGTAACCGTTATTTTGAACAGCTTATGTTAATCAATAGTAACGTATTAACTATAGATTTTCATTTGAGAAAATATATTAAATTTTTTTGTTTTTTCTTTAATTTTCAAATTTTAATATTCATCGGCTACTTTATGTACTTAAATTTTATAAAATGAATTTATTACTCTCAAGTACTGTATACTGGCTTAATAAACTGCTTTATATATTTTTATATTTGGACATAAAATTTTTTTTACTTCCCCAAACTTCATAGAGTTTCTTGAGTCATTACTTCTAATAAATCATTCGAACATCGTAATCTCTTGGTGCTCATCACTTCCTAATTCAATAAAAATTCCCTTTATAATATTAGAAAACTTTGCATGTGTTTATATGCTTTGATGCTCTGCAGATATAATAATTTGATCCAGATCCAAAAACACTGCCTTATATAAACTTTTGAAGGTAGGAATGGGCATTTCTGTATGACTTTGAAAGAATTTCCATTAAAATTTCTTTTAATTACAAAAAAAGATATTCACTAAGAATTACTTCCGAAAATATTTTACACAAGATGGGGTTTTGCACTACTTCAAATGTAAAACCAAATTAATGATATCAGTGCGGTTGTTACGCAATTTTGTTCTAATGAAAGAAATTATCAGTTAACATTAGAAATTAGAACTTAGTGTTTTAATACCATGGAAGGCAATAATACAGTTACAGGATAGATTAACCCAAATATGTGAATTTTTAGTCACCTTAAAATATGTTAAATTCAATCCATTAGGAAAGTTCATGTACACAAATATAACAGGCGATAGGCTATTAAAATAAAATCATTTTAATGCAATTACAAATTGAAGTTTTAAAAGGCTTTTTTTAGGGAGTCATATATATCAAGCTATGCATGATAAATTTAAATTAAATTAAAAATAATCAATATCCCTGATGAGCCAACTGGTCGCTGAAGACGGCCTAAAAATGGAAAGAAGTAGTTAAACAATTCGCAAACGTGGTTACTCTAATAAAGTTTGTATAATTCATTCTCAGTGTGAACTGAAATCCAGCATCAAATCATACAGCTCGAAAACGAAAGTGATTTATTATTTGAATTATTCACTACTAACATCCGATAAAGTGAAGAGTCCTGTCCTGATAAGGAAAAGGACAAAAGGTTTCAATATCTTTTGTTGACATCATCACAGACAATAGAAAAGCGAAATGTGACTGCACACTCGAAGCCTTTCTTTTCTTTACGATTGTACTAAATTTCTCCAAAGATAAAAAGTTTATTATCTTTCTTCGAGTGTTTTCAGGGAATATTATCACCTCCAGTTTTATCACTAGGTCCACCGAAACCGAAAATTAAGGAGTTTAAAGCTTCCGCTCATTGTTATGTTCACTTTGAAAGCTTTTGCACTTTGGAATATTTACTGCCCTTGGTATAATTATAATTGCGAGAGAAAAATCTTGAAACTTAGAGAATTTACAGGATACAAATAATTGATAAAGAATTTTCATTCTTCTTAATATGTATCAGCCGTCTTTGGCAACTATCTGTTTTGCCGGACATATTGGTTAATCTCAATTAAATCTCCGGGATATAACCCTTCCTTGACTGACAATTTTTAATTTAAAAAAAATATTGCGCTTAAATCTTTTTTTTTTTTGTACATGAACCTTCTTTTAAAAGAAACAAGTCATAATGCTATTGAAAGCCTATTTATGTAGTTTGTCTTCTACAGTTTACACTATTACTACTTCACTTTCTCATTCATCTTATAAAATACATGGATCTCAAACAGAATATTTCTTCTACAGTTTTCAATAAGAGTAAAATCACGCGATGGTTTTTATAAATTCATGAAAATAGTTTGAATGTCAGGTCAATATTATAAGGTATTATTGGAAATAAGGCAAACATTTTCAAAATTCAGAAAATAAATACGTAATTTTTAATTTTGTATGAATAAAAAGATAATTTTTGGTATTTTGAAATTTACTTTTCTCAGTAATATTTTTGGAAAATAAACTTCAAACTTTAGTTCAATTTTAGTTAATCAACATTTTAATTAAAATTTCAGGAAGATTGGCCCGAACTGCACATTCTCATCCTCTTGGGAATTTATGCGCCACATTTCGTAGCTGCAGACGAAATGGATTGAGCAGATAAAATCTGAGTGTATGTATTCATGTATATGTCTATCATCTCAGTTATTAGTACAGAAATTATTCAGAAATGTGGTATACTTATATGATGAGTATATATATTTTTTCAAGAATTTAAATGAAATTGATTTTATTTTATAGATTATTGGTGTGTTACCTATTCTGTTATTTATGTTTACATATTCTGTTGTACTAAGAAAAATATTTTTTTAGACAGCTTTTAGATATAAGAATTTTATAAAATACACATAAATATATCAGTAAGCACCCTTTAATTGTGGTCCAGTATCTAAACAGTTAAAAATAGTCAAATGCTGCCATTTTGAAAAAATATGTATTTATTAAAAGAAAAAATTGATAATTTTCTGAATGAGGTAAGGAGTTAAATTTTTCTTTATTTTGATCAGCAAACTGGTTAGAAAATTATGAAATTTAAATTTTATACAATGTTTTTTCTGTTAAATATACTTAGTAAAATATTCTTAAAGCTTTATGGTAACGTAAGTAAAAAACCTTGCCTCATTATTTTTTTTCTGTTTTGAACCTAACTGAACGAGATATGAAATTTGTATTCCCTTATTTTAGACCAATCAGTTTGATTAGTCAACGGCTGTTTAACAGCTTGGTCTTCTTCTATGTAGCCATTTAAATGGAATAGCAAAAGAATGGAATTTAAAATAAAGAATGGTCATAAGTATTCTTGTTAAAGGATCTAGAATTTTTATCTACATGTGACTAATAGGACAAAAGTGCTGTATAAAAATTTAAATTTCGATATTTTTTTCATCTACATATTTATTAACAAAACATAAAATATGATTCTTTTTATCATTTAAATCTCCTTTGATTCGAAATATATGCTTTTCTCTAATGATTTGGCCTTTGGCTCACCATCTAAATAGACATCAATTAAGATTTTTTGAATTTTAAGATTGTTTTCAGATAATAGTTTTCAAAAAAAAAAAAAAAAAAAAAAAAAAAAACAGTGAAAAAAAATTGAACCAAGGGAAGTAGTATCCCTAAAATTTTCTGATATATTTTCTAATACGGTGTGCAATATCGGTTTGCAATAGTTACAAAATTATTAACTTTTGGAGTGAATATAGCATTTTTACTAAATTTATCATTTAATTGCTGGCGATTTATTTGTCGATTAATCCTTGACATGACGAAAATCAAATTATGTTTTAGACTCCTTTTTCCCAATCAATTAAAATAAAAATTTGACTCAAATATGCACTTGTAATCACAAAAGTCAATACCAGATTTGACATGCTTACGTAATTGCGTCTTTGAGTTCGTTAGATTTACATGTATCTGAAAGTACAGACCGATAGATGGTCAATCCCTTTTTCGATATGGCTCACAATTTGAAAGATGTCTAGATTATAGATGTTGATGCAATTTATCGAATTTTATTTAATTTTCTTCATTTAGTAATTATTTTGTTAAATTATATTCGAGAAGCAGGACAGAAAGATTTCCGCTAATCGAGTTGTGCACAAAATTTGAACGAAATCTACAAACTTGATGCCAAGACTGCATACTAAATTTCAACCATCTGGATCAAAGGAATTTTGAGTTATGTTTTTCACAACCAGACGAATTGAAATTTTCCAGATACTAATTTTTTGAACTCAGGGTGGTGTAAAATGTGAGAGTTCGTCAAAATCTCGAGTTGCACTTCTTTAAAGATTATCATATTTTCTCTATACTACATACACGAGAAAGTAAAAGGGGCTATAAGTAAAAAAGGTATTTTTATTCGGACATTTCTCAATTTAGTCTGCATAGCACAAAGCATTTTTTATTTTATTTTATCAATGATATTCTTGCATTTCATATTTCCTTGCAATTCATTTAAATAATCTTTATATCTTGCAAAAATAGATTAGACTTAGCTGCAGATTCTTTCCACTTAAAACTGCGCAATAAGGCTCAGTCACAATATCTTCACAGTTTGAGCTTTTTGCCTTGGGTCTCTGTAGAGTATAATTAATGCTCTCCCCCGCTGTTCGGTAGCAACATCCACTCCTACAGCTCGAGTGTCGCACGCTGATAAATTGTTACAAGGAAAACAAGCGTCATATTAGGCGAACAACATGTTTTGACCCTAAATCCTTCAGGAGATTCGTGTTTATGGCCCATTGTTGCCGACAGAACTTTCACTGCCGTTGTTGGTTCGGTATTTATGCCTCATCCATTCCAAGCCCATTGTTCCCGTTGGAGACAAAAGTCCGTTACAATGTGAAATTCTGCCTTATCAGTGCTTTCCCTCAGGTAGCCTTGTTCGAGTTATTTATGAGAGAAAGGAGGGGCTACGTTTGTTTGTGATCTACTACATCCTTTCAGTCTTTTGTGGGAGTTAACAATTGTCGTGAAAACGTCTAATTTAATATGGATGAAGGCTTGCCGCATGAAATTTATATTAGTTGGTCCCAAATAACCAATTGTAAAGGGTTAGAACGTTACATCTGTATATATGAGTGATAACAATGAATTCTGAAAATGTTTAAGGATAGAAATCAATTCAATTTAAGAAAAGGAATGTAATAAAAGAAGTATTAGTTGATCTGATTCGCAACAGCTCAGTGTTTAAATTTTCCCCCAGAAAATATATATTATTATGTGAGAACATGTTGTTTTGATTAGGGATTTTTGGACTCTCAAAACGCACAGGTAGAAAATTGGCGATTTATCACTTTTGAGGTATCAGTTTTAAGGATTATTTAAAAAGGATAAATAGGGTTTTCAAATTTGGCGATTTGTCACCAACAAACAGTTCCAACACCACTCGAATGTCCGCAATGTATCCAATTCTCTTGTCTTCCCTGAAAAGAGTAGCACCGTAGAAAGTTATCGTTCGAAGAAGCGAAGAGAAGTAAAGTAAATTTTTAAAAATCTGGCCTCGAGGAAAAGAACTAGGTTAATTTTACAGACGTAAAAACCACCAATTTTCTAAACATTGATGGCAGTTAAATGTAAAAACATGATTTCTATCGAAGTGATACCCCTTCTGTTTTAAAAAAATCTTTTCACGCGATAAATTGTAGTTTGAGATAGCAAATTTTATTTTGGCATGTTTTTATGCTGTTTAGTTAAAAACAAACAAACAAATACGTTTCTTATTTAGTTGTGTGTTTCAGTCTCAAGCACCATTTCAATGTCCAAGCTTATCCCCATGCAGTAATTAGAAAAAAGATTCTATGTGTAATTCAAATTCAAATTCAAATATGTGTTTTTATGCAAGAATGCGTGGTTTAATTCATTATTCAAAATCAAATATATATTCAGTATAGAAAAAATATTTCCAAATCCGAAATGTGTGTGCTTGAATTTAGGGAAAATGAATATCCTTCAATTGCTAAATTCGTGCACACACAAATAAAAAGTAATTCACTAAATTCATGTACACACCAACTAAATCATGCTCAACTTACTAAATTCATACACACACCAACTAAATCATGATACACTTATTAAACTGATGCTTGAAGATGTGTATTCAGATATTTATGCAAATTTTGTTCGATGTCCATTTTGTGAAGCAATTTATTGAAACAATTAGTTGCTCAATTTAAACTGCAAATTCAAAAGAATAGTTTATAAATATATGGACCAAATAAAATAAAACAAAAAAATTATACAACAGAAATAAAACTTTATATTAGCATTTTATGAATAGAAATTACTTTAGGAAATAAAATAATTCTCGCTGCGCAAACCCACAAAACGAAAAGTAATTTTTAAATAAAATTCATATTCCATTAAAAATTGTTAAAATCAGTGACAGTTGCTAACTTACATTCAAACAGCAAGGAAGACATATCCTCTGCATAGATTTTGATCATATTTTTACAGAAATTTACAATTTGGGGGCAAAGACAGCACACCAAATTTTATCTAGTCAGCTCAAAGTGTTTTTTTTCTCCGTCACAAAGAAACATAATAACAAAAAGGCATTTCTCAAACTCAAGTGGATTTAAAATAAGGAGATTCACAAATTCGTAAATGTGAGACAGATCAATGAAGAGAATATACACAAATTCGTTGCTAAACTCTTTAGGATAAAAAGATGTCGGTTGGTTTCATATGTTTTTATGAGTTGGTAAGAATGCTACTTTCCATATTTGTTTGTAAAATTTTCTTTCTTGGTCTTATAATAATTATAAAGTAGCAAAATTAAGACGAACAGGAAATTGAAATCAGGAGTTGATAATGACTACTAGCTTCTTTTTTATTTATTTCACAAAAAACGATAATGTTAACGACAAGATCATATACCGAATTTCATTTATTAAATTATTGCTTTTTTAGTTATTACGTTTACATTCAAGCAGACATATCGATAGTTAGCTAACTAAACCTCGAAAGATCTGGTTAAAAATTTGATATGAATCTACATTTGAGATGCTAAATCTAAATACCTAATATTTTGCCTATTTGCTCCGTATGTTTTGTGAATATTGTGTTCATTTCTACTCTGATAACCATAAAATGTCAGATACAGATTTTTTTTTTGAGACTTGGTTGATTTAAAACAGAGAAATTCGTTGAAATCTCTAATTTGAATTTTTAACCAATTTCAATATTTTCTTTTTGTGTATATTGCATAAATGAGAAAAAATATTAAGTTAATACAGCAATATATAAAGCTGAAAATGCAAAATCTAGCATCAAATTCTAAACAAAATTAGAAGATGGTTAAATTAGAGCATTATCTATTTTGGTTGATAATTAAAAACATTATTTACCTGAATGGATGTCATGATGTTGCAGATTTCGTAAAATCAACTTCTTTTCAAACTTCTCAAATTAATGCTGAAAACTCTGCAAAAATACAATAAATCATGTATATTAGTTTTTGCTTGGTTTATATATTTTACATATTAAAGTACTGTTCTTGCTGAAATTTCACTTAAAACAATTATCTAGGTATGAAATTTTGCATTCTTTATAGTTATTCTCTTTTGGTAAATTATGAGATTGCTTATGTGCAGTGGCAGTGGCGTAGAGATCAATTCTCATTCATAGGAAGCATAGAGATAACATTTTAAAGAGCGTATTTTGTTTTTCATATTAAATACGTTGAGAAAGTAGAAACCTAATATTAAATCCAGGACTTTGGATTCTTCTTTGTTATACCACTAGCTATAGAATATCAATAGTTCGAAGTCCCATCCTCTTTTAGACAGGATGGTGCGAATACAGTTTGAAATCGCATTTATTTCTATTTTTTAATTTATGCATATATATATACATTATTAAAGAGATACAGAAAATTTCTTGCCATCTTAGAGAATTCACTTTTTTTTATATTCATAAAGATATCACAAAACATTAAGATCTAAAAAAAGACATAACTCACCCTCAAATTTTGAATACCTTTCCATATTCAAAGAGAAAAAAAAATTAAATCTGGTGCATTTTTTGTAAAAGACTTAATTTATAATTTTTGTGCCTCATAATATTTTTATGGAATGATATAAATGAAATTTAAGCGAGTGTTACAGATTTGAAATTTCAGCTGTAACAATCTATGATGATATGATCTCAGCTGTTTTATGAGTTTTTCTCCCTAACTGCTTCAACGTGGACATTTTTTTTTCCATTCTAATTAAACGAATGCATAGTTTGAAACTTAAAATCATTTATATTACATCAGCTTCCCATATCATTTACATCTTTAATAGCGAAAATAGACTTAGTGCTGCCATCTTGCGTATAAATGCACAATTACACCAATTATATTCAGATTAACAGATTAGATTTCGATTATTTTCGTAAGTTCAAATTCAAGCTTCTTTTATACGCTTTTAAATGGAAACTGGACTTGAAGGAATTACGCATAGAGTAGATTGATTAAATTAACTTAAAAGACGCAGTTTAAAATAATACACTTATCGGAAGTAAATGCCTTTTACTGATTTGCGGCTGCTCTGCTATCCAGTTTGGCAGATAAGACAAGGGAAGAAAAACTAAAAATTATCACTCGCCTAATTAGATATTGTTCAATAATGTTAGAATTCTTTTATATACACATAACATAAAAACATGCTTAATAACGCTACGTGTGTGTGCGTAGTCCCTAAATTTTGTTGTTTATTGCTTAAAACTATTTTTCTCACGATAAACTTAAAATAATTTAAGTATGATTGTAGAGAAGCATAAACAAGAGAAAATATATCGGTTACGGAGTATTAAAAATAACCCCCTAATGATAGAGTATAGAAAATCACATCAAAGAATTTTCATACAGAAAAAAGGATTTAAACTGTATTTTTATATCTTTTAGAAAATATCGTTTCGTAATGGTACGCTGAAAATCAAAATCATTCATGATTCATTTGTTTTTCTTTTGCACTACGATTGTAAATTATCCGCTTTCAGAGTAGGTAGAAAATTTAATGGCGCACGGACCCGATTTATACAAGCTACCCCAATTTTAAAAGAGGGAACAAGCTTTCATTAAATCGATTTCAAAAATAATAAGCTGTGTATTTTATCTAGACATTATTTAACTTTATTATTTACAATTTAAACATGAACAAAATTTTAGTAAAAGCTTGTAATATTAAGATTTCCTTAATATGTACAACTAGATAGAAATTACAAAAAAAAAACATACAAGAGAAACATTTTTAATCATCATGCAATAACCCACATAGGAAAATGTTCGTGATAAGTACGCTTCATAAACGCGGCGTGTATTTTTGCTATACGCCATTAAAAATCACCCGTACCTTCGATAGCCATTTTGAAATTTTCAGCAGGAATCATTTTCATGCCCTATATGTCTTGAGTTTACTTTTTTTTAAACTTTATTACGTTTATTAATGCTACTTTTTATATTCTGATTAAAGCCATGCTTTTTTTGATAAAAACTAATTGATTCAGTTCTTAGAAATAACTCACAGAGTAGATACACATTCCCACCAATTTTCTCGCCTTCCTTTATTCTTGTATGTAGTAATTACAGTGATATATTGATATAGATCTAGGTTCTCATAATTTCACTTTTAAACTCCTTTTAGTAGTGAATAACTTATTTTATTTAGAAATGAATAACTTATTTTTATTTAGAAGTGAATAACTTATTTTTATTTAGTAGTAAATAACTTATTTTTATTTAGTAGTGAATAATTTATTTTTATTTAGTAATGAATAATTTATTTTTATTTAGTAGTGAATAACTTATTTTTATTTAGTAGTGAAAAAATTTGCTGAAAATGTGCTTTTGGTTCCCTGTTTGGCGCATTTTCAAAAAGTCGCCAACTGGCGCGTTTTTGCGTATTGTCTCGCGGAGTTGAATGTAACTAACTCTGTGTAAATAACACTATGTAAAAACGCGCCAGCTGGCGACTTTTTGAAAATGCGCCAAGCAGGGGACCCAGAGCACAGATTAACCAAAAATTTATTTTAGCAGTGAATTTCTTATAAATTACAATTTGTTAATAAGATTCCATTTCATTTATATATTTTTCCACAACAAATTATAAGAAAGAGCGCTGTAGTGTATTTTATCTCCTTTCAAATCATTTGCCACAACCTATCTTATTAATTATCATTTGAATAATTATACTAACTCAACCATTCCTTTTTTTATTTAATCCCCAGAGAAATATACATTATTTCATGGTGTGGGGAGGGGACTGCTAAAGCTTCTAAGTTATTAATTTTTGAATTAGTAAGAGAAACTAATCATTTACAATCTTAACCCTAAATCATCTGTAACGATACAAAATATAAAACAGCATCCCTTTCATCAACATACCCATTTCCAGTCCAAACCGTAACAGAAAAGTCGATCTAAATAAGGTATTACGCCGTCATTAGTCCCTAAAGGGGGAAACCGAACAATGTGCCTTTGAAAAAAGAGGGGAAGGTCCCTTTGTCTAATTCTTTCATCGATACATATCGGGAAGGGGGGTTATCCTCTCCCTTCCCTCCGTTATGAAACTACAGCAGATTCTAATTGCTCCTCGCCGGAAAAAAATGAAAGCAGCGCGGAAAGGCCGCCGAGGACAATAGCAACTGAAAATGAAACGACCTTGCCCCGGTGCGAAACAAAAAGAAGTCGAATTTCCGTCGCGAAACAATTGCAGAAAGAGAGCGTTTATTGTCATCGATTTGTCATTCCGAATAGACCCAACTCCCTTAGGCTAGATGCTGATTCTTTATACTAATGTGACTATTTCTCTGAAAAGATATTCATATGAATTGGTAAATGCTTTTTTTAATTTATCAGAAATAGACATTTTAATAAACTTTCAAAATTTGCAATGTTTGAAAAAGTATGAAAAAGAGCAAATGAATGCTTAACTGTGTGTGTGCGTGTGTAGACTCAGTATTTTTAAAAATATTTTATTCATGATGTTTATTTTCAATTGTTATTCCACAGTTAAACTCTAAACTGCTAGAAATAAATACATATTTCCTGTTAAAAAATAATTTTAATTGAAATAAAGAATGATACTTTTAAGTTGCTTCAAATAAATATAGTTTCCTGAATAAATTGAGAATAATTTTTTAAATACAATATTACTGTCTTATTATCGATATTTAACAAAATGTATTGAAACATTAAAAAAACTTCCACGCTTGTGAACCAGAATAGAACAATAAAATTTTCAATGTCACAATTTTAGAGCATTTTGATGCATTTCAATGGCTACTTTGAAAAAGATTGACTAATCAAAGGGTAGCGTTTCCTATAGAGGGCATTTGATTTACTGAATACAATGAAGTTCGGTAGTTCACAATATTGCCTGCTGTAATCACAAAACAGTAGGATATATAAGAAATTAGAGCACCAAAAATATTTTATTCAATATAGGCACTAATACAGGAAAATTAGAAATTCAGATTCCGAAACTTTTTCGAAATCCCTTTCACAACACAAAATCAAAGTATTTACATTATTTTACGCACTTTTCCAATTGCAAATATATATTTAGTAGTTTAGAAATCAGAGTGTAGATGGAAAATTATACTATACACTCTTATATGATCATGTACCGTTTTCTAAAAATTCTTTTTAACCATCCATTCTCATATTTTGAACACTCATATTCTTATATTTTGATAAAGTTCGGAATAAGAAGATAATCACCATCATGGCTTGAAATTCTGAAATATTTATCCTAAGAACCCTAGTAATTATACAGATTTTTTTCCAGATTCTTTCAAATATTGACGTAGGACTATTTTCTGTAGGGATTATTTAGTTGATTAACAAATGAATATTATTAAAATCTTATCTTTTGTTTTTCACTCGTGTAATTAGTTAATCTCAATTTTCAGAGAATAAAATTTATTTAACAGAAATAAAACTCATTTTTGCATGTAAGCAGAGTATTCTTTGATAATGTTTTTCGAAGACGAAAAAATATATATGCAATGTATAAACGATCCTAAATAGACTTTTGATTAAATATTTTGAATCAGATTTTTTTTTCCTTTAGTGTCCAAACGGGTCAAAATATTCTTTAATATCGATAAATCAACTACTGAATAGCATCACCTTTTGTTATGGCAGCTGCACCAAGCAGACTTGTATTTTGAATATTATGAATTAATTCCATTTTTGAAGACCAGAAAAATTACAACAATTTAATGAAAAGTAGTTTTTAAAAATGTACTTTTATTAATATATATAAAAGAACAAATTTTTAAAGTAAGGAACTGTTTCTTTCTAATATATAATTCGTTATCATGAATATTTCGGATACTTGATATTTCTCAAATTAACTAGCATAGGAAACATTAATTCCATAAATCAGCATATAACTAATTCTTTTTAAGTTATTAAAACAGCGCATTTCCATCTAGAATACAAAAATATGCACGATTTCACTGATCTAACTCACCAAGAAGGAAGAAACTGCAGTTGTAAAAAGTTGCAATTTTTGAAGTATTTTTCCTTACAAAACGTGAAACAAGGAGTTAATTAAAAATCGTATTGAAAATTTTAAACCTAAGGAAAAATAATTCAAAAATTAATGAGAAAACATGCATTGTAATATATTTTGGGAAGTCTAGTTTGTATAAAACGTATTTAAATAAACCAGAAGTTTAAAAACATATACCTTGCAATTGAGCTAAATTTGCAGATTCTGGAAATCTTATCGATTTCAGTGAAGTTTTGCTTATTTTCTCTTTCTAACAATATTCAAAGTAATACGAATAATGTCAAAACGAAGTTATAACTATTTAACAATAGATAACGGCTATAATTGCTATGCTTTAACAATTTATATAAAATTTAATTGTTATAGTTTAACAATTGTTATAACTAAACAATTTATATAAAAATAATTATAATCGTTGTAGTTTAATTATTGTAATTGTTAAACAATTCAAAAATATATTTATAGAATTTTCATTTGTTGAATTGAAAATATAATACTGTTTCTCTGTATTCATTTCTTCGGTATTTGAGTCAAAGGCACAAGACAAGCAATAAAAAATGTCCATAAAATAGGGGAAAAAAATTATGATATTGCTTGAAATAAATCGAAACGAAGAAGCGGAACTACTTTGATATACCCACCCCCCCGCCAAATCGGAAATTTTGCGACTTTTTTTCTCGCCAAGCAAAATACCTGTTTTTGGCGCCTTTTTTTTTTTCTTGCCAAGATGGATTCTCGATGAAAAAACCTAAATTGGCAACACCAAAATAAGAAACAGCAACCCTAAAAAGTCCGTAGGGAGTGCCAGATTTGGCGCATAATTTTTTTTTTTGGGGGGGGGGGGGTATATCAAAGTTGTACCCAAAGATGCAATGGCGAAACAAAACGAACATTTTCACATACAAATATTAAAATTAACTATGTATTTAAGCAAAATTGCTTTTAAAACAAATCAAATAACTGTTACATGCCTTAGAAGACAAAGTAATTATTTCAACACCTATATATTATGCTGTATCTATTGCTGTATATCTATACCGATTTCTATTGCTGTTTTGATTTTTTTTAAATTGTAAACAGATGGTCAAAGCTTTAAAAAAAAAAATAAACTCTCATCTAAAAGCAAATTAATCTTTTTTGAAACTATTTAAGAGAAACATATAGGAGAACAGTTGCAGATTTATCAGATTTCCAAACGATGTCAATCAAAGATGAAATCCTGGACCAAGTTCATTTCCTTTCACTTTTGGTAGAATTCTAGTTCAGTTCAGTTATATTAACGTCCCGTTTAAAACAACACGAGGGCTATTTTGGGACGGACCTCGTAATTTTGAACCACGGTCAGATGACGAGGACGACAACTGAAGTGGCACCCCCCTCTCCACACCACACCACACCAGCGGGAGGACTTTGGCCTGACAGATTTAACGTGCAAGAGACCCCCTCACACGACGGATCTTCGGTGGAATCGAGTCTCGAACCTGAAACCCTCCGGTTCCGAAGCCGAGACTTTACCACCGGGCCACCGCGGCCCTGGTAGAATTCTAAGTCAAGGTTTAATTCATGGTGAATTTAATTATAAGGCAACCTCTGACTCAGTAAAAATGATAGCAAACTAAGTCTATCAAATTTTGCAACTTTTAGATTAATACAACTCTCTACTAAGTGTTTATTTATTAAGAAATTTATCTAAATTAAGGATTACAAACAACATTCAAATATCTATACGAAGTACATATCTCTTTTAAGAGCAAAGGAATGAAACCAAGGCTAATTAATTTCTCACCAATCATCTCAAAGAAAAACTCAAATTTTAAGAATTTATGGTCGATTTTTGTTTAGGATTGAGGATCAGATGAATTTTTGGAGGATTTTGTTGTATATTCAACGTTATTAATAAAACTTGACTAGGTTCGATTTTAATCAACCGTAATATTATTTAATTTTATTAGTGAATGTTCTATAGATCTATATTGGAAATTTTTGCTTTGTGGGAAATTTGTGATTTTAAAATAGGATAATTGTGAGTTTGTTTACCATTTCGATTCAAGATTGAAAAATTGTCCCAAAATTAACACAAGATATAGATTTTCCAACATTCGTGCAACTAAGTGTTGGCAACTCTATTGAAAAAAATTGACAGCTGATAATTTAGTGTTAGTAGAAAATGGTTACACGATAGCACTGAGTTTTTTCATTGTTGAACAGTGCTTCAAAAAATAAAGAAAATCTGGTGGCCACAGTTAAAAAATTTGTGAATTGGTTCCCTAGATGGTGTGATTTAACACCACTGGACTTTTTTTATGGTGTTATTTGAAGCCAAAGATCATTATCAAAAAGTCCTTAAACCTGCTTGCAGTGAAGGGGGAAATTCAACGTGCAGCAACGAAATTCAGCCACATTTCAATTATCATATTTTTATTAAATCGTAAACTACTAGGATAGGGTTGTGCATGAAGTAATATGTAGTAAAAATTTTCTGTAAATGATCATGGAAAATTTCATTGAAAGAACGTGTATGTGACAATAAAGCCGTGGAGGCCATTTGTACTACATGTTATTAAATGCATAATCTTATCCTCTGTAGTTTAAGATAAAAAAAAATTGATAAAAAAAACTACGTTTTTTATTTAATTCATATCTTTCGTTAACCCTTCACTCTATCGTGTAAAGCTCTATCTTTATTAACCCTAAACTATCAGATGTTAATATTTTTTCAATACGGTTGGCAACGCTTTACTGCAAGAAAGGTGGCGAGTTCAAATTTTGCGTTAATTTTAGGACACCCTTTATATGGGTTTAGTACATGCCACCAGTCAAACCTGGATACATTTTGAAGTGAGATATCAAATCAGATATCGTTTTTGTGCATCAGAACCTTTCTAATATTCCTTTTCATAGTTTCAGAACAGGACATCAATCTACAAAATCTGCTTCATTTCTGTCTACGTGTATGTACAATTATTTAATTTACATTAACTTTGAAGAAAAGTCTTGCCAATTAAATAACTTTTCAGGATACTATCATGGAAAGATATTCTACCAATACATTGACAATGCATCTACAACAGTTACAGGTATCAATTTAGAAAGGCGTTAAAGACGGCTGGTTCTTTTCTGCCTGCCTCCTGGGCGACCTACAATCACGCTATCCCAACAAAACAATAGGCATCTCTTAATGGGCCCATTTATTTCATTAAAACCCATAGTCTGCAGATCCCGTTGCGTCGCTCTTTTAAAAATCACCAGCCACCCAGACACGTCCGTGTTTCTCTTTTTTGCACGTGATCCATTATTTGGGCCCATTGTCTCGGATTTGTTTGGTAATACAGAAATTAGGAAGTAATTAAGTCATAATGGACCACGTTCCAAGTGCTCGGGGGGCTGTGCCGGCGATAAATCATTTCGTTTTCTATAAGCCGTGGGAATTTCTTAACAAAGGCTTCGATCGCTTTTCACAATGCCTACTGTTTGCTTATTAAGCAGCCGAATGATAGTTTACAATCAAAGGACGCTAGCGCTCTTGCAGATTGTTCAAGGCCACCGGTATCTCTGCTATTTAAGTTGCCGAACAGATACATTTATTCAACAGTAGAATGAATATATTAGTCACAAAAGCTGATCTACGTTCATAGCAGTTATGAATAGGAAAAGAATTGTTCTTCGCTCTCCGCTTTTCAAACTTAAGACAAACTCAAGCAGTGGGAATAATAGTAAAAGCCCAATAATGAAATTCCTAAAGACTTATTTAGATCAAGCCATAAACACTGATAAGGAAAAGATCTGTTGAACTTTAAAAATAAAAAACAAGTGTAAAAAAATTAATATATTTTATTACATTTTTTAATCAAATGTTAAGGTTAGAAATGTTAGAGATGTTCAAAAATGAATTGAAAATTCAACAGCTTGGGCTTGATTCTTCAAAATACTTTCTATTTATTTCATATTGCTCTAACAGATGAATAATTTCAAATGTATATTAAATGGCACAGTTAAAAACAAATAAGTATATGAAATATTACAGAGTTAGATATAATATACTACATTAACATGTATAAAATTACATAAAAATTTACAATAGCTCTTAGAGAATCGACGAATAGAAACGGTGCATGCAATATTGAATTTAGCTCATCTTGTTCTAAACAACAATTAATATTTACATAAAACTTATACATATAACTGTGAGACTGTCGAATCTAGTTGAAATACATCGAAAAACTTGTTTTAAAAAAGTGTCCTTGTGCTTTGAGAGGTCATTTACAAAAAATACTCTTGATCAGTCTGTTTTTAAATATTGAATCGAAATATATATAGATAAGCAATTTCGATGTTTTAAAAATTGAGGTAATTAAGTCCCAAACACGATTATCGAAACAGGTCACTAAGTTATTGTCCTTTTTGAAAAGTGAATTTTAAAAAGTCTATAAGCCTTTTGAAAGTATAGAGAAAAATTCAAATGATTTTACAGGAAAGTAGATGATGAAAATTTTTTACTCTTAAGGAGGAATATTAAAAGTTCTAAAATAATGTAGTTAATTGCTATGTTTGAAATATGCACACGCCTTTGGAAAATCTAAAAACAATTAATCTGAAATATTTTTTTAAAATCATAAATATCATAACAGTTGCAGAAAACACCGAGCGAGCATATTTTAACACGATTTCCGTCTCATTACCGCATATGATTTATGATTTTTAATAATTCGCATGTGTTATTGAAAATAATTTTTTAAAGAATCCTTTGTATTGATTGGTGTCTTTCCAAAATTAAAAAAAAAATAA
This sequence comes from Argiope trifasciata, assembly GCA_026543055.1. Taxonomy (NCBI): domain Eukaryota; kingdom Metazoa; phylum Arthropoda; class Arachnida; order Araneae; family Araneidae; genus Argiope; species Argiope trifasciata. The sequence continues at coordinate 2,344,176 of JAPMOQ010019781.1, read as the reverse complement.
TACTATAAAACATGATTACCCTACAGCGTTGAAACACTTTACAATGAGGAAAAAAGTATTTTGCACTTTTTTTTAAGTAGTATGATTTCGGCATTTACAAATCCTAAATATTTTAAGAAGAAAATGTGATGGATTTTTTCGTTTTCACATTAAAATATAGAACAGAATATTAATTACATATCGTTTATTTTCAAATAAACTAAACTATTTAAATGCTTTCAGAACTAATAGATTTCCCGGACACAAAAATGATTGAAACTTGAGGTCAATCTATGAAATCTTTAGCAATATTATACTTCCTAAAAGACATTTCATTTTATGTACTATAGTAGCTACCGCTGACTACCAAAACTGTTCACTCGAAATCATAAGCGAACTTCCGATCAAGACGACATGGCAACTGTTAAGGCCTCTTACATGATAGAGGGCTGAAACAGATCAATTAAATAATAATTATATATGTATTAAAGATAGCACAAGTACTTGATAAAGTAAATTTCATCAGCTTTTATTACCTTAATTACATCATTATTTATAAATATGATTCTAATAACATATGCTCCCAGTCATGTATTATATTAAAATGAAAACATATACAATTTTACAAAGTAAGACTATTAACCCAAAATAAATAGTAAATATTTCGTTTTAATTAATACTTTGAAAGACTGAGAAATCAAATCGACTCAAAAAGATAGATTTAAAAAAATGTCTAATTCGTTCATTTCCTTGGAATATAACCTTTTCAAATATTTTCCATTCTATATAATACTAAAAACATTATGACAAACTTCATATGAAATTAAGTTTTTAAAAGTTATGGAAATTAAAAAATACTATACATAAATGAAATCGGTAATATTTCAAATATAAAATTTGTGTTTTAAGGTAACTGGAAAAAAATTCAAATGATAAAGGTGAAGCCACCCCCCTCAAAATTTGCTTTATTTTTAATTAAGTGATATATTAATTAACTTTTGGACTTCTAAAAACTGACCACAACCTTCATTCTTAGCTTAGAAAATACATTCTTCTTCTTGTAGAAAAAGTATAGTTTTTTTTTCTTAACAGAAAAAGTCTTTATATGTCGGAAGAATGAGCAATTAGGTACATATTGCAAGACTTAATTACTTATGGTTTATGTTATTCCCAAGATTTTATTTGCTTTCGACACCCATTTCATATAACTCACGTGTTTTAATCCCAAAGAAAACTTATCCTTAATAATGATCCCCTAAAGAAAGGTTTTTCTCAAATACGAGTTCTTCTGATCCGGGTTTACGTAGTTCTTCATCTACTTTTAGTCCCATAAGCCCTTAAAAGGTTTGCTTGGAGCGATGTGGTTTCAAGAGATTATTGCTATAAGAAGACAATTCTGGGGCGTGGGGTTTGTCCATCGAATTAGATGGACCTTACTGTTAGTGATTATCCGTTGGATATTAAAGAGAAATGCTGGATTAAAAAGATATAACGCTAAATAAAAGTTCTTTCCATCGATGTAAATTTGTTTTATGATATCGATATGATAATGCTATGATATCGATTCAATATACAATTTTATTGGGAAAAAATGTATTTTCAAGAAACTTTGTTACAAGCAGTTACGAATTACAGAAATGATAATTGTAAAATTTTACATTTATCATTTAATTTTACATTTACAATACTGTAAAATTTTATTTGTTAATAAGTAGAATGTTTCATTTTAGGAAAACATTGTTTAGAATGAAGTTCGGCATGAGAACACAGAATTTCTAAATCTACCGATGAAATTTCTGATCTCTGTATATCCACCTCAACAATAATTTTCATTAAAGGCATCCGACTAGATTAAATAAGTAAATTTTCTTGGAAATTAACATTTTTAATTATTTTTTTCAAAAATTGGTTGTGTTTTTGTTGCCAGAGATATCTTTATTTAGAGTTAATGTCAATTAGAAGCCAAATTATCTCAAATTATTGACACAACAGTGATGCTTAATTATAAGAATCTAAAAACATTAAATGCATTTTCTGAAGAACGAGTTTTTCATAGATTTAATGAATGAATATTCGTCATATTTCAAAAAATAATCAAGACATATTAATAAAATTTATAATTCGTGCTCCTTATGCTATGTAGAATATAATGTAATGTGGATTTGAAGTTAAATGTTCTATTAGAACATATTAATACTGACATTAAACAATCATAAATTTTTTATGTATTTAATTTTTGAAAATAATTCTTCGATAATAGTTATATATTATTCATGTAATGTTACAAATAAAAATGAAAAACTGTAATTTTTTTCCTAGAACAATCCTAGTTTTTGTAAATAACTATTAAAAAACTTACATCAAAATATGCTTTTTTTTTCAAAGACTTCATATCTATTTAAGTAAATTCCTTTTGATTCATCATTTTATTCATACATTAATAAAAGAACATCATATAAACACTAAAATATTTGTGTGTGTTTTCTTAAAAATCCGCTAAGAACTAGCAGAAGGCCTTAAGAATCAGACTATGAAAATTAAAAAACCAAAGTTTAACAAATTTATTTTTAAAAAATTATTTAGTATAGAGCTTTAAAAGGAGAAGTATTTAAAAACAGGACAACATTTTTAGAATACTTAACATACAATTCATAAAGAGAATTAATATTAATACGTTCTTTTGATGTCAAGTTCAATTTTAATAACGCATAGTTAGAATTTCAGCGGTATATAACATTCCATTCTAATAAATTAATTCTAAATAGCTAATTCTAAATAATTTGATACAAAATTTATTATTAATTTTTAAAAATAACTTGATGATAATTTGACCTTTTTTTACAGCTTTAAATATAATATAGATATTATACACGCTGCAATTTCCTATGCAGGAATTTTTACATCAAATTATTTTCAAACACTATAATTTAATTTTTAAGAATAGTATTATGTTCAGAAAATGCAGTCTGATAGTATTCTTACAATGCAGTATCTCTTACAAGAAGAGGTATAATTTTGCAATGAATTGGTTATAATCGTTTGACAAAATGCATAGAATTTAAGAAAAACTAAAATCCTAAAGCAAGATAAAGCCTATTATCCATCCGTTGATACTTTCTAATTGAAAAAATTAGCATGACAACTAAAACCTAAACAGCATCAAATTAAAACCCATTTTAATGGAGCATGTAAATAAAATCCAATTTCATTCTAGGCCATTGCAACCATAATTCACCTGAAGGTGAAAGCGAAGAATTTTTCAACAGATACCCATCTAACACAAAGGTATTGTCTATTTTCTTCTCCCTTAAATAACGATGAGATCATTCCTTACCCGTTCACAATTCCTAAACAAGTTAATTAAATATTAAATTATGTACTCCTCTGACTAATAGAAAAATGAAAAGCTTTCATTGAAAACGGACCGAGAATATGGATTATTCACACAAAAGCGAACCTACTCCGCTGAAAGTAAATTTATCTCTTTGATTCTTGTATCGAAACACAAAAGATTCGCTAAGGCTGGAACTTAATTAGTTCGCTTTCACACGAATATCATTGACTTAGACTTCATCTAAGACCTTTTAACCCCCCGTTGCCATTATTCCACCCCTCTTGGAAGCCTGTTGCCTTTTAATTAATCGAAATGAAAATATAATCGCTCTCTTTCTCTTTTCTTAAATGCTGCAGTTCGACAATTGTAGATGAATCGATTCAACAAAAGAATCGTTTTCTTGAACGGATTGTGAAATGAAAGGATTTTTAGGGCGGGGAATGGATGCTATTGGCGGGAAAAAAATGGCGCCAAATATGAAAATGTGCTTTTCACCGATTGTCTGGAAGAGGATCCGTTTGTTTTGTAATTGCTCGGAAACTCACGAAAGTAAGAGAAAATGAAGTGAGAGGAAAAGTGGAATGTTTAAACGTATCGTGCACCAAGAAATGTAAGAAATGCTGACATGCTTTAGTTCTTCATTTTCAAAATTTCACATCAATCAAAATTTGCTTCCTTATAAAGCTTCGACTTTTAAAAAAGAATTCTTGCGTATCTAGTACCAAAAATATTATAAATATAGGGCATTAAATGATTACATGTGTACTTAAAATCTGAAAGATTACACAACACATGTTTAACTTTGTTTCATTTAAAAATTATTGCTATTTAATTAAACTGCCAAATTAGGTTGAAAGTATTCTACCAATTAATATCAAGAGAATTTTACAACAATTTATATAACACCAAGCTTTAACTATTAATTTATTATTTACTTCATAAATCTTACAATCTATTTTGCAATTTTGCTTTTAGATATTATGCAAAACACGGAATAAAAAAAGGCAAAATTTTTTCTTAAAAAATATTTTATTGAAGGATAAATAAATCCTAATTTCCGTCTACTATTTATACTCTACTGCAAAATATTTTTTCCCTCATGCTTCGAAAAGATCTTAGCGTCAGACGGAAAAAGGCAGAAAAATGCAATGTCAAGAATGCAAGTATTTTTAAAATTTTTTAAACTTTTTCTCTCTTTCTAAACTTGAAAATAAATAAGAAAACGAAAGATAATTTATTACTGATATATATGCAAACCTTTTAAGTTTATGTGTATATATATAATTTTCTTGCAAATAAATGTGACATAAATGTTTTCTTGCAAATAATTTATAGATATGTATATTTAGTTTAGTTTTATACCTCATGATCTATTAATTGTTGAAGCGCCTTTATATAATACTTTATAAACAAAAATATGAACTGCAACTAGAAAATTAGAAAAAAAAATTGAAGTAAAATTTTAATCAAAATTAACTTAAAGTTATAAATGTCTTAGTTATTGTTTCTTTATTTAAAGTTTTCACGAGTCAATTTACTCGTGAATTAAAATTTCACGAGTTAATTACTCATGATGAGAATTATTTATAATTATTTTCATTACAAATATTACAAATTGATACAAAATCAATAAGAAAAGACAAAATTTAAGCTTTGTAGAAAGGAATCATTGCGTATTGATGATTAAAAATGCAGCAACCCCACAGTTGCAATGTACAATCTGCAGGTAGGTAAGTTCGTAATTTATCATCACAATTAAATTATTTGTAAATGTCAATCAAAACATATAAAAAGAGAATGTTTCTGGTGAAAAATTTGTAAGCTTTTTAAAATCAATATAGTGTGCCTGTATTACGTAGAAATATTTAAAGGAAAGATATGGTAAAAATTATGGAAGTTAATTTACAGCTTTAAAGAAAAAATAAAATAGTTCCTTATGAATAATTTAATCACACCCCGTGTTCTTATTTCATACAGTTTCATTAACGAGGTATTTGTTAGCAGTATCAAAAATATGGTTAACCGGCAATTTAAACAAAAACTGTAGGAAATTTCCTTACCCGAGTTAAAATAAAACAAATCTGTCACAAAAAAAAGTGAAAAAAATACATTAATGCCAAAAAAAAAAGATTGACGATCATGGTTAATTAACTTACTATTGAATAATAGCTACTATATTTAATTGCTAAACAATACAACCATATTTTTGATTTAAACTGATATACAAAAGATAAAAACTCCCTCCCTCCCCCAGAAAAAGGACAGTTTCAAGTATTTAGAAATAAATGACGGTTAAACGAAAGCAAGTTAAAATCATTGGCGATATCTTCATTAGCACTCGAGTTTGTTCTAGAGCAATGATGACAAACCACGGTGCGCGACACAAAATTTTGAGCACGCCACTGATCAAAACGGTTTGCCTTTTATGTTTTGCAAAACGGCTTACATGCGACTTCATTCGATAAAATGAATTTGTCCCAATTCGATTGGTTGGAAATTGAAGAAATGTAATGCAGCTAATTGATTTTCAATCTATTTATTATCGACATAAAAATTTATTGAAAAAAAGGGAAAGTTAGAATTAAACAGAAATGTTAACAAGCAACATAAGTAAAAATGCCAGTAACAAAATTTTGGAAACTCTGAATACGATTCAAGCATTTAATATTTTGAAGAAGCTGGCTCATGCTATTTTAATCATATTTTCATCTACTATGCTTACCAATCATTATTTTCAGCTATGAATAACATCAAAAACTCGCTTAGAAACCGTTTTGGCATATGACTCCAATTCTGCATGCATTCTGCTAAAAGCAACATTTTACAATCCTAATATATGTGTCTAATATGCAACAACAGAAATCACATTAATGCTACTTTTATTTGAATTATACGTGTGACTAAAACATTTACTACTATACAGGTAAAAATGCTTTTTCTCGTTGTAAATAAAGCGTTAGTAGTTAATTCTATTATATTCTCAACAATCCAAAATTATTTGACGGAAAGTCTATACCTTACTGCACATTTCTTTAGAAGAAATGGTACATTGATTCATAAAGGTTCATTACCCAGTTCCAAAACATTGAAGGATTTTTCATAAGCAGAAGAAGAAAGTTCCAATGGGGAAAGAAATATAAATCCCACATGAAAAATAAAATAAAATGCAGTAACTTCTTGCATATATAGGACCATGTTAAGTATTAAAAAAATGTATTAATATTTGGAAGTTGCAGAAATAAGAACAAAACAATTCTTTTAGAAATTAAATATATAAAAATGATCAAAATTTGAACCGCATATTACACACAAAATGCAGGCTGAAATACATAAAATACACACAACGAAGTGTCAACAAATAGGAAAAGGAGATTAAAATAAAGAAATATGAACATATGCAAGTAAAAATTAACTAAATATACAATATAATTTAAATAAATTCAAATATATTAACGCCCTGCTTTGGAGCTGTAATACAGCTACATTTAAACGAGGTGACAAAGATGTCACCCGAGATGATAATCTCTTCAAACTTCCAGAATAAAGGCATAAGCAGTCCTTCTATTTGGTCTTGATAGATTTAAAAAACTCACATTCTTTCTTTGATGAAATCTCATTTTCAGCTTAGAATCCGTCAATTCCGACCTTATTATCAGAATCTCTATCTTCCCAATTTATAGTCTAAATATTACTGGAAATATCAATGGATAAACAAAATGGCATAGCTTACAATAGGTTGGCAATCCACTTTTCTCCTGTCTTGTTAGAAGTTATCGAATCGAAACAATTTTGCAAGTAAATGTATATTCGAACGATTGTTGTCTTTAGTTATATGAAATAACTTCGTTAACCGAATCAATTAATGAATAAGGTTATGCAGACTGCTTTCAAAATGCAGGGAATTTCACAATTGATTATTATACCTTTAAGAACCAAGAATGTCTTAAGGTATTAAATTTAAGAGGATTTACTGAAGAAAGTTCCAAGTTTCCCCAAATTATTATTTAGAAGATTAATATAATAACCAAATCTTCAAAGATTAATAAACAGCCTGATTAATAAATAAACAATACGAAACTAAGCCTAAGCTAACTAATGTCATTATTATTAGAAAATTGTGTATTTCTCCTTTAATAAATGGATTAAATTCCCAAGTTTAACTTTCTGACTCAAAATTTAAATTACAGTAGGAAAACCAGGACTTGGACCACTACGGCAGACAAAAGAAGAGCCGCCGAGACAAGACAAAGCGGACGCAAACTTATTTCTTTATTGGAAATTGAAGCGTAATCCTTCCCTAATTATATTTCTCAAGCGTAGGGATTTGGCATACGCAATTAGAAAATAAAGGGCGCCCCCATTTTTCGCCGTCGGAACAAATATTTTGAATTAACGTCGAAATAATTGGCCGCCCGCGGAACCCTTACTTAAAACAATGGCAGACAAAGAGATGGGGTATAAAGTGCATTATCCTTTCCATCGCATCCGCCCATTATCGCTGCTGACTTAAAAAGGGAAAAACATAAAAGACGCTCTGCCGTTTTTCCTTCTCCCATTTAGGGGACTAAGAAAGGCGACGTCCCATTGTATGCTATTAGCAACCGAACTTATCCCCTCAAAAGACCGACATTATACGGCCTCCATTTTTGGACCCACTTTTTAGTAGCGATTGCACTTTCGTGTTCTTCATTCGCGTTCAAAATATTAAATGATGGAGAATTCCATGATATATAAAATTTTAATTACAGCTGTAAAAAATACACACACCTTTTTTTCAATTCCTACTATTAGTCCACTCTCTTCCTATATATATATATATTTATATATCTTGTTCAAATTTTCAATCGTTATTAACATATTTTTTATCCATCCACTCAAGTTCAAATATATATATTTTTTAACTTGTAGTGGGTGACACTTGATGTTAATACAGTTTTTTCTAATACTGATTCATTGATTAAATTGAATTAATTTTTAATACTTTAAATAGAGTTTTAGCAGTTTATAATGAAAATAGAAATCGATAGGCAGTAACTCAATCGGTAAAATGTGAGAATTTCAGTGTTTTTCACGTGAAAGTGGAGAATAAGAGTTCAATTATTGTAATGAAAAATTATAGACCACCACCAGCTTCATAAATTAGAAAAGAAAAAAAAGAAAAAGAAAAAGAACGTGAATAAATAGAAGGAAACAAAAATAATAATCCAACACAATATATAGAAAGGAAAAATTGCAAGGAAATTCACTTTCTAATTTGCCACTTAAT
>JAPMOQ010019781.1:2304046-2335197 GCA_026543055.1 Argiope trifasciata | reverse complement strand
ATATATATATATATATATATATATATATATATTGTAATTATTTAATAAAAAGTAACTAAAATTAAAAAAAAAATTGCTGATCTAAGAAGGAATTGACTTAATTTGACTGGAATAAAACACGTCCAGATAGTTCACTGTCGCTGTATCTGTTGGTTTTTGATGTTAAGACATGAGAGATATTTGAAAAACAATAATTTGTTTTCTTGTTCAAAATCTGTAGTTTAATTCAAATTAATATTTAGGATCATTAGAATGCATATTTGGAAAAATTTCAGCACAAAAATATATTTGAACAGTCCAAATTTTCTAAATTTTATATTTTGAGCATCTTTAATAAACTGTGCAAAATGCTCTCAAAAGTTAATGTACATAGGATTGTTTTATAAAGATTTTTCGTACACATAATAAAAAAATATGAGAAAAAGCTTTAAATGAATAAAAAGAAACAAAAACAAATTAAACTTTCATGCATTTTAAAATAAAGCACCATTAAATATTTAAATAGAAGTGTTTAAGGAAATAGAAATATTAAATTTAGAAATATTTAAATTCAAAATCATATGTTAGACGAATTTGGATTCAAATTATGGAGATTCAAGAAATAATTTGTTAATTAAACGTTTTGCTTTTAAAGTGTAATAATATTCTATAGAATATCACTTAGAGCCTAAAAGCACAACAATACAAATATCATAAATTTATAAATAAAGACTTAACTTTCTATGAAATCGAATTATCCCTTTTTTAGAAGAGACAATGCAAAATAGATTATTGTCTAAAAGTTGATGGATAAAATATGAATGAAAATCACTTTAAAACTCGTTCATTTTATCAAAAATTGAACTTTTTCCACTTCTTTCTGATGAAAACTTATTAAAATATTATCTTTTTTAGTGTGTTTTATAGTTTTTTTAAATGTTTTAAAATTTATAGCTACAATCATCACCATTATCATATACGGATAAGCGGCCCAGGGTGTTTCTAGCCTTCCTATGAATTATGTTCTACCACATTCTATTTTTGACACTTGTGAGCCAATTTCTTTCTTAGATAGCCAGGAAGTCGTCGTGGTCTGCCTCCACTGACTCCATCCGATTTGGGGTCTACACCTTTTCCTATTAGTTAGAGGTTTATGCAAAATAATTTTTTAATATGGAATCATCATCCATTCTAAATATATGAGCAGCCCAGTTCATCCGATTTATTTTTATATACTCTATAATATCTGGCTCTCCTTAGATTTTATATAGCTCAAAGTGAGATCTCCAAATATTGTCGATTTCTATTCCCCTGAGAATGGCTCGCAGAATTTTTCTTTCGAAACTAGCTATTTTATTTTCTCCAGCTTTGGTCAGGGTCCAGGTCTCCGAGACATAATGAAATATTGGTATAATTAAAATTAAAGTTTTATATCGTAAAAATTATAGCTACAATCATTACATGCCAATTCATATTTTTAAGCTGAAAATATTTTTTCGCGAAATAAAATAATAGATCTTAGAAATGCTTCACTTTCATCTACATGATGGACAGTGATAAAATATTTTCCTAGACATATTTCACTGACCCTGTAATTTCTACTTTATTTACATAAAATAACTTTTGACAGAAGGAAAAACTTTCAAATTCAAAATTATAAGAAATCTTAAAGAACTAAATCAAGCGATGTTTTTCATTATTTAAGGGTTATTTAAAACTTTCCAGCTGTTTTATTTAATTAATGTGAATTAATTTAATTAATTCACATTATTTGTGTGAAAAATTAAGGAAAGCGATACTGTACATACTGCAAAATACTGTAATTAATACTTTCAATGTACTTGAAGAGATATCTCGTCTTTTAGATTAGTACTTGATATTTGTCTTTTCATGGAGGATTTCCATTAGTACTTGATATTTGTCTTTTCATGGAGGATTTCCATTAGTACTTGATATTTGTCTTTTCATGGAGGTTTTACCTAATTCATCCTTAGCACTGAATGTGTTAAGATTCAAACAATAATCTTTTTAATGGTACCAAATTAATTTCCAATTTGATTGGAAGTACCTGAAAGATGAGGTATCTCGTCAGTAACATTAAAAGTCCCTAGCAATTGAATACTTTGAATCAAGTAGCACTATCGAGCTGTTTAGAAAATCAACAAACAAGTGCTGAAATTTTGTAATAAAAATCGATGTGAGAATTTTGTTTCCCTGCAGGGCGAAAATTTCTGCCGTGAATAAACTTTTACAGAGTAAAGCAAAATAGTTTATATAGGTAAGTTCACTTAGAAAAATATTTGTTAAGAAGGCAGCATATATGAAAGAATTGTATAGACAGGGGAATTCTAATGATTGATAATACTATTCAATAACTTGGTTAAGTTTAATTTACAAGAAGATTCTCTTATTTATTTATTATTCATCTTATTTCTTTATTTGATCATAGAAAACAACAATTACACTAAGCATATTAAGCATTAAATCGAGCAATGAAAGCAATTATATGTTTTATTTGAAAAATTAAATAGAAAACGAAAGCAATTTTATTAATTTTTATTAGAGTATCAAATCCATAAAAATAGGAGTTTTCGAAAGAGAGAAGAAAAAGAATTAGAAATCACTATTATTTATCAAATGTCTATAAATTTCATAACATAAATTTAATGCAAAACGAGATTTTCTGGTCAATGTATTCCAAATTCTTTACAGAACTATATGAAGAACAACATCACTTCCCTTATGATACATAAATCTGTATAAAAATTTTGTGACAAATATATAAAATATTTGATATTCATTAGTCATTAATCTATTTTAAAGTGTTTTTTTTTTTTTTTTTTTTTTTGCAAATTTGAGTTTTTATGTAAATTTCCTATATTGCTGGACATGTTTAATCTTTTCTTATTTTTTTAATTAAATATTCTTAAAGACAAATGAAGAACGATATATGCTTAAGATTTCTGCGTTAACTTTCCAAAATTCATGGAGGTATTTCACATACTCTTTAAAGAAAAATTTCTACTGTACTAATTGAAAGAGGCAAGGGTAAAACTTTTTATTTTATCCCAGTACCAAAATTTTCATATGTTACTTATATATTTAAATTTTTCCTTTTTCAAAAATCCTTAAAATACATTTATAAATATACTAAAGAAAGTTAGTTACTGAACACTGATACTTTGCACGTCGAATAATGCATTTTTCGACAACGAATTACAGTGAATCATAAAAACATTAAAAGAGAAATAACATTAAATATTCTTAAACTCGTTGCTGTACTTAATTTCAAATTGAAAGGAAGTTATTTCAATTTTATATCAATGCTGCAAAAAAATCATTTCTTGAGTTATATATTTCTAATTGAAATTTTGGAATCTAAAATTACGAATGGTTATTTTAAATTTTATAGGCATTCAAGCACAAAGTAAAAAACTCTTTTTCGTTTTGAAAACTATTTGAAGCTTTTTACAAAGTATGAGCAGAACCAGAAACGTATTATATTCCCAAATCCCAAAATGGCTGCCACTTCAAGTTCAGCATATTTATAATAGTCACATTATTAGCCCCCGTTTTAATACAAACTTCACCATAACCCACCTCCTCTGCCAACACACTCGCACACAAATTGAAAGGAAGGGGGTTTTAGTTTCTGAAAAAGATTATAAAAGAAGGAAAAAAAGCAACCGAATAATAATAAATAAACTTCGAACTAAAATAAAATAAAATAAATAAATAGCTCACAACACGCGCTCTCTCCCATAAAGAACGTACAAGGTAATATATATCTGTAACTGATCCGAAAGCGCTATTATTTTCCTTCCAAACGATGCTGACAACAAGAACATTTTAATATTACCTTCCCTTTGCCTTCGAACAACATTTCCACGTAAGAAATTGAATATTTCGTGTCAGCAGCACATACACTACTCCGGGGCCCTGCCCAATACAACGGGGGGGTAGGGGACTGGGGGAGGGAGAATGCTCTTTGTGAAGTTTTCCATTAGGCCTCTCAAAAAGGCATTCTTTTCAATGGCCCCTAGCTCTCCTAACAAGAGAGCCTCAGCCATTGTCATGGTTCTCGAGCTGCATTATGTTGTTTGCCGTAGTCAAAGCGCACAAGACACCAAATTAGGCTGTTGCCTTCCAGATCTTTTAGGAGGAAAGGGGGAATGGTTTTTCCACGTTTTTTACTTTTGATAGAAACCCAACTCTCTCTATCTCTATCCATACGGATATATGTTATGTATCTGCTGCCTGCTTTTCTTTTGGCCAGGGTTTCCTTCGTTCGTTTCGATTATGCTTGCACAAAAGAGGCAAAAGCACGCTCGCCTGTATGCAGATATGCCAGCAGAAAAATGCATACGGTTTCATTTCGGGTGCCCGGCACAAAGGGAGGATGGAGGGATATCAACAGGGTGGTTAAAGGGGTCTAGTTGGGGGGTTGGATCTCCTCCATTTCGTTTCATCCGCGTCTTTTGGAGTGCTGCCGCGTAGAAAAAGTGGTCTGTTTCTACCTGAGAGATGGCACTACTAGGGTTTATATTTTTATTATTATTTTTAGCTCTGTGCTGATTATGACACTGAAGAATTTTCATTTTCGTTTATTTAGGATAAAAAAAAATGGGAGAAATATTTCAGATGTAATAAAAGTGAGATGTTTTTGAGCCTTGTATGGCGATTCAAAAGGTGTTTGCTTTCGCTTTATAAACATCGTTTATATTCCGTTCAAATGCTCCGAAAGAATCCCATAACTATCAGAGCATCATTTCAATATGCTATAAAAACAAAGAAAATGTCATTTTTATATCCTGAAACCATTAGCGTCTAATGAAATTTAAAATGCATTATTCAATCAAATTTCTTAAAGATGTTATAAATTTTAAGATAACTAAGAATAAAAAGTTTGAAATCTTATTAGTCCAAGATCATTTCTATCCTAGATATATGCGATACTAGATAAAAGGAATGGAATTTTATTCGTTCAAGATAATTTCTTCATTATATTCAACAGGTGGAGCGAGGGGATTCTTCTTGATTTTACTCAAAATTTGATAAAAATCTGTAAATTTGGTACAAAATCCGTCAAGATCAAAGAGTTTTAAACTAATCTTTGTCATTGATTGATGAATGAATATTTTCTAAAAATGTCCATTAGTCTGCCAATAATGTCGATTTTATTTCTTAACTCAAGGGAATCTAAAATGCAAAGATTCGACAAAATCAGTTCGAATTTTTGAAGATTACTATACTTCCCTTTTACTATGTATACGAGAAAATAAACATTTAACACCCAATATAGTTATAGCAAATTATACGGCAGAGCCCTAATATATTAAAATTCATAATCTGTAAAACAGTCATTACTTATTTTATCAATTATAATAAATGGTATATGTATTTTTAAAGTACATGTTAATCATTCGCTATTTTTAAGGGAATTTTTTAATGCAATTAAAACCATTAAATAGTTAGTTTATCATTGATTCTTTACAACAACTGGCCTTTTTAGTGGATTTCTCTTTACGTCTGGAAAATAAACACATTTTCGTTTCCTATCTAAATACCCTCTAAATCATTTCAACAATCGCATTTAGCGACAAAAGTAAATAAGATTGAGATTAATCCATTCCAAACAAAGCTAGGTAATTAGACTATTCGACATAAATAATTAACTTTTCATATAGTGAATTGTTACATATTCAATATACAGTGAAAAAGTATCCCGTTTGGTCATTGTCATATATGAAATCAAGGACAGTTTCTTTTGTTTAATTGAACCATAATGAAAAGAACAGAAGTTAAGAGAGCTAATTTAACGAGTGTTGCTACTTATTTTTTTTTTCTTTGAATGGATAAACACTCGTTAAATTAGCTCATTGTTTCGTGAAAAACAATCACAGACACGTAACGCCAAAATTTTCCGTCACAAAAAGTTTGATCGGGGTTTTTAAATAAATAGCAATGAATACGTTGAAAATTGCATAATATTCTCAATATATATTTCGACATATCAATCTAAAACGGTGTTTAAACAAAATAAAAATTTAACCGAAAATTTGAATTTAAAAAAATCCGTTCACTGCAAAAAAGTTATATGAGTAATAAGAGAAAAATTAACGAGGTAAAAAAAATTAACCGTTTAGTGGTTTTAAATAAATGGTTTGATGCAACTTTATTCTTGATTTAATTTAATACTATCAAAATTTCCTCTTTCCATCACTTTGTAATCTATACATAGAATAAAATGAATGATATAAATGAAAGCGTTTGTTTATATGAACCTTAAAAACTCGAGAAATAGTTAACGGATGTTGGAGATGTTTATACCATTTTGTAGAATATTTAGAGGGAAAGGTTTTAGTACATTAAAGTCGTATCAAAATAATAAAGACAGTTTTATAAATGCGATTTAAATTATTTTGTGCAAGCGCTAAAACTGCGTATGTGCAAATAACAAGAGCTGTGCTATGCATATGCGATAGATTTCTTTGTTTACATCTCACTTCAGAGATTCATGTCTCATTATGCACAAAAGATAGAAATACAACCTTGGCTGGAGTACATTAAATGCCAAAAAAGTTTCATTTATTGCGCTACGAAGAAAATGAAGAAAATAATGTTTGAATAGCAAATGTCAGAGATATATAGTAGAATCTGTGTTTTGCGCTTATCTGAGCATATGGAAGTAGCAAGAGCTGTGGTATGCATATGCAATAAATTTCTTTGTTACATATTTCTTTACATCTTTTTAAGCAGCAATTCAAATCTCATAATGCCCAAAAGAAGGAAATTCAATTTTGGCCGGAACATATTAAATGCCAAAAATATTTATTTGGTTACTGCCGGAGTTAACACCCCCTTCTACTTCTTAGAGCAATGTTCAAAAATCGCTAACTGGCCAACCAAGATCTTGCGTAGTATTTTTTCCAATTCAATCATAGCTCATAATAAAGGCAAAAGATAATAGGGGCACCAGACTAGAGAAAACGTCAGTTTTGGCGTGTTATAGTTAATTTGGCAAAGAGAGGGGTTAAACTGCAATTCACCCATCAAATTATACAAAGTGATAAAAGAGTGTGGAAAAGTGGGTACAATGACCTATTTGTATATTTTTAAATTTTAAAATGGTTTTTCTATTGTATATTTTTAGTGGAATGTTTTGTCTACGAACATACCATTTTTATTTTCTTAACAGTCTAAATATTTCTGAAGGCGTACTAGAAAAAAATGTTTTGTAGCTACTTCTGATCATTTGTTTAATGCTGCATTACATGCCCATTTCATACCGCGTGGAGATTAGACTTAAGTTTAAAGCTAATTTTTTTTCTTCGGTGCTATGCCATGGCAATTCCATGTGGGAACTTTTAGTGTTGCATAAATAATTATCATTACTGAATGGTTGTCAAAAAAAATTCTTCTAAGAGAATCACTGTACAGCTGATGATTGCTCTTGGATTGGATGAGTGACGGCAATTCTAAAACAGATTACATAACAAAATCTCAATTATTTGGCTTAATCCTATAGCTGACAAAACCAGAGCTAGATAGTGAAAATATTGCATAATTAAGAGAGAGAGGGAAGACCATTTTTAAGCAAACTTCATCTTAATAAATCTGCACATAGCAAAGAAATTCTTATCTAGTACCTAAAAAAAATAGCACTAAAGCAGCCAAAACATTTACAGAATCCACTTTTTTTTAATTTGTAAAAAGCTGCACCCTTGCAGATAAATATTTCCTGGCTGCTTATGAAAGGCACCAGAACCATACTCCATATGTCTTCTTTTTGATTGTACATCATGACTACTTCAGTATCATTGATGTCATATTTAGAAAGCATTTGAATATTATTGATATTTTTCGACTGTATTTCAAGCTTTCCCCTAAAACTATTCACAACTGAATACATTGCTATTCAACAGCCCACATACATTAATCAGGAGCATTTATTGAAATACTAATTATGATACTTGTAACCCCTTCCCCTACCACTATTCTGATCGAGCAGCAGCAAATAGTACTCGTCCCGGATGCTCAGATTAAGGGAAACTCAGATATTTTACCTCGACGAATCGCAAGCAACGAAACAAACCACTTAAAAAGCGAAACTTTTTAATTTATTACATAGATGACGAAATTATTACATATACGAAAGTATGCAATATTATTCAAAATTAGCCAATACTGTACAATATTTTCAATATCCTTCAAAATTAGAAATTTTTATACAGTATTTTTCAAAATTATTCGAAGTTAGCCAATGTTATACAATATAATTCAAAATTATTCGAAGTTAGCCAATGTTACACAATATTGTTCAATATAATTCGAAGTTGACTAATATTCGATTGAATTGATTAAACTACGATGTTAAATGAGTGCGAGAGTTTAACATATGGTAATATTGTGATAAGTTTGTTCATAAATGGCAGGAAAGGGAATTTTCTAGAGTTTCTGTATTTAATTATCTTATATAATATTATCTTCCACTAAAGATTTACCAATATCTTTCCATCCCCCCCTCAAGAATACACTCACCGGCTTCCCTACAGCACTAGTTTAACCATCGATTATCTAATACCACAGCTTGTGTTGCGAAATCGCTTTCGGCACCCCTTTCTCTCCTCAGAGACAGAGGCAAAAGTTCTCTGTAAATATGAATGCAGACAATTATTCGATAAATAGTTCGCCTACTCTCCCGATGGGTTGGGTGGTGGACAATGGAAAAGGCCTCTTCAAAGAAAGGGAGTTGCATGGGAAAAAAATTGCAACTGCCCGAAGGCTGACTGTTTCCCTTGGTGGATTACATCATTGATTTTGGAAACCCACAGCTTGGGAAATGGTCTTTGATTTGAGGAACTAGTTGGAGTAGAAATAGATGTTTTACGTTTACCGAAAGAAGGATTCGAATTTATGTTGAATATATATGTAATTAGAGAACTTATAAATTTACGATTGTTTGTAGTTTATATATAGATTTCGGAATATCTTTCGAAATATTTAAAGTGTAATACACTCCAGAGTATCCGGTTCCCTAATACCCAGCCTAGTTTTCCTTTATCACAATTAAATGAAGAAGGCAAGGCGTTGCATTGACAAGACATTAGAATAGCGCATCTGCTACGATCCTCCGACGTGTTGTCTGCACTTGACAAGTTGTGACGGGCAAAGAGTTGCGCTTTGCTCATTGTTTGTTGTTTCGTCAATGTGTAAGAGCCCTCAGTTGTTGTTGCTATTCCCGATTTTAACAGCACAGTGCGTACAGTATTCGTAAATATTTCTTTGAGTATGCTTAGCAATTTTTATGTGCAACACAATGAAAATTACAGAATGTGATCTGTTTATAACCTTTAACTTATCTTTTCTCTTATAAATTCTTGCAACATAAGGTGCTGTATATAAGCATATGAAATACCAGTACAGAGCCTTCTATTTTAAATCTACTCTTTACCGGCTTCTATGATTCATCGGGCAGCTGCCGATTAAAACCTTTCAGTTTTTTTTTTTTTGTTTCGTTTTGTTTATCCGATCTTTTCTTTTGCTTAGGCCTTAAAAAGGTCTTATCCCTCTTCCTCTGATACAAAATTGAGGGCGCAGGGGTAAGGCAGCAAATACCATGTATAGCTTTATTGAATGATAGTTGCTAAATATAGAATATTTAGCATGAATCTAGTACTTTTACTGAATCTATCAACATAACGTATATTTTGAATGCTTTTTTACCGAGTGATTATCATTAAAATTTAACAGCAAACTAAAATTATAGTTATGAGATTACATACCTTGACGTAAGTAAGGCTATGTATTACTTAATTACAAGATATGTATTATTTAAGTCATTATGCAAATAAATTATTGTGTCTACATTGTGTCTAAATTATAAAGCAAGAGACGGTCTACTTTTGATTAATTTAGTGTAAAATTTGATAATTATAAATATTTTAGATGCAAAATCTCTGCATCAAATTTCACTTACCTAGCTTTTGTGCTTTGTAGTTATCCGAGTCGTTTGCACTCGAACAGCAATGAGGTAGAATTTACTGCGAATAGATTTTGTTCCAAATCCTAAAAATCTACAAATTTTACAAAATATCAATTTGTCGCTTATTCCAAAGCGTTTTTTATTTATTTTAATCAGGGAGAGACAGACAACACAAAAAACAGATTTTTTTTTTTAAACCAGATTCAGTGATGTCTGGAACATGGAGATTCGCCAAAATCTCTTCAAATTTTTTGACAAATACGGTATTTCCTTTAAGCTTCGCATGAAAAAAAAGGAAGAAAAAACTATTTAGTTTTTAAATGCAGAAAAAATAATACTTTATCATGTGCCTCAGGGGAAGTGCTTAAAATCTGCAATTTGTTTTGTTTCTTTAACCAGAAGAGCATGAAATAAAATTAAAAATGAGAAATAAAATAAGCAAGAATTATTTATTTTTACTAAAAAAAACTTAAATAGTTACAAGCAATTACTTATTAAAAGAGGAAAAAAAATAGAGTAATTCTTCAAAATTCCAAAATTCCTTGGGAGGTGCATGGTTGAAAACTGATTTTGATTTCTAACTCAAAGATTAAAAAAACCTCGAAATGAATGCGCTTCTTGCAATTTCTTTCTTATAAACATTATTCATTAATATTGGGAAATAAATAGAAAGGAATAAGTATTAAAAATTCATTATATAATTTATTGGAATATTTTTATAAACATCCAACACTAATGCTCATAAAAAACAATTTTATAAATTTTTCTACACAGAAGTTGAAAAAAAATTCTATCATCTTTTTCATTGCCTTTATTTTTTACCTAGTGTCTCATAATAATAATAATAAATAGCTTTACGAAATTATTTTTTAGAAAATAATTAAAATTAAATAAAAACAGAATTATTTATTAAAGAAAGGGTTGTCAAACGTAGTTAATATACACTAAATATATTAAAATATCAAACATAAGAAAGTGTTTATTTAAAAAATAAATAAATTCCTTTACTTATTTCAATCTGAAGCTCTCTTTCAAATTTCGAAGCATATTTGGGAAATACTACAGAATAAAAAAATAAAAAAGGAGGGATTGTAAAAATGACTGAAGTATCAAAACTAATTCTAAAATAAAATTGTTCAAAATCCTATTGAAGAAGTCTTCAAGTTGTTTCGATTCATGCATGGCCAAGT
Source organism: Argiope trifasciata (assembly GCA_026543055.1). Lineage (NCBI taxonomy): Eukaryota > Metazoa > Arthropoda > Arachnida > Araneae > Araneidae > Argiope > Argiope trifasciata. The sequence goes on along the minus strand of JAPMOQ010019781.1, from coordinate 2,324,043 downwards.
GATAGAATTGCAAACTTCGTTTCGATAAAAACTTGTTAAATCTTCCCTGAAAAAAAAGGTCCATCTCGCAGTTTATACTGAGAAAGAATAGCCAGCCATTCTAGGCAAAGAATAACTCCTGTCTTTATATCCTCAAAAGGCTCAAAATCCAAGTGAATAGCCTAAAAATGATCCAGTACGGATTTTGCAAAGCTAGTTTTTCCTCCATTCAAAGGCGAAATGGACAGAGCATTCAGCAACTTAAACCGAAACACTTCTTAAACCGACGACGATCGCAAACAAATACAGTCCAAGAAAAAGGAATAATTTTTTCCCGCTCTTTTCATTCAAAAAGACTGAATGGATTACAGTGCATCCGAGACGGTCAATGGATTTTGAATGGACACAAGCGAGATGGGTATTTTTAGACTGGACAATGAGGCGATGCGGATATTCGAGATGCGTCTATTTGGATGGAATCCTTTTTCTGGTCTTCCTATATCACAATCTTTTCTGATGGATTTGGAATTCGTTTTTATTTCAAACACTAGTTCCAACTGGTTTTATTTGACAAAAAAAAAAAGCAATCACAAAAAAAAATATTGAGATTTACTTTGCTAAGCAAAGAAAGAGAATTAAAGCCCCTTTGTTGTAAATACACCAAATATTCAAAGAATATTAAAATTTAAAACTTAATATTTTTATTGAAAAAAAGAACTCAATACGTTGCTATAAGATGTATTTGAAAGCCTTCTCTTTAACAGAAAATATTCAGAATTACGGAATTTTTTTTCTCAAAGAATGTTACTGAGATGTATACGAATTTGTTTTCATTATATGTAAATGCTGATGCACTTATCAAAGCATGGAAATTTTAACAACAGTATCACTGTACATTAGAGATTTTCAGCCTTTAAAAAATACTATAATTTCATTATTATTTTCACTTATTCATTAATAACTTTTATTGAGTCTTAATCATTAATTTTACAATTTTAAATTATTTATTTCTAACTTTTACTGTTATTACGATATATATGAGATGTGATTAAACAACAAGAACAACAGCAACAAAAAAAAGCTTATTATAATATTAAAGCATGAATAGCCGGCGTCCTGGCACAGGGGTAGCGTGTCTTCCTCTTGATCTGGGCGTCCCGGGTTCGAGTCCCGGTTAGAGCATGGTCGTTACTCTGTGTTCTGTCTGTGAGGCGTGTGAATGTGCCCCCCGGTAAAAAGGGGTTGTGCAAGCGAATGTGTGTGTGTCATCTTCATTTGAGCTACAAGTCAGACTTCTGCCCTCCGGGTGCGCAGGGGTCTTTACCCTCAGAAGCTACTGCACCCCCTTTCCGGGGAAACACGGACACAACAACAACAAAAAGCATGAATAATGATTCTCAATTGGCAGCGTTGCCTCAAAACATAAAAATCTGTGTTTCTTAGAAAGTATATCCTATTTCAACCCATTTCATGCACCAAATCAACCATTGCTAGATAGTACGACTTGTCATCATCTCAATATCACTTCATCTGAGGTAATAATTAAAGAGAATGTATGTTAGAATACCTTCTTGTATACAGAAAATCACCCCGCCACCACAAATATACTTTCAAGAATGAAATTACAAACTTCAAACAATTTTTTAAATGTTTTTTGGAATTGAAAATTAAACGAGGTTTTGACATTTTTCGTATTATCTTTCGAAAATATTTTGAATACAACTAAGTTTTCCCCCATTTTAACCCTCTACCTGCGAAATTTTTCTAAATCACTATTTAGAAGCGATTTCTACAAGTAATTTCAAATATTTTTCAAAACAAAGTGAACTGATAATATGTTACACGATAATATATAATAAAAAGCTATAATCGAAAAAATAAGCACTCTAAACTGTAAAAAAAACGTGAGAGGAAAAAAGAAATGGACTGCTTGTCAATCTGTTGAAATCCCGGCATATGCACCTGGGGGGGGTTAAAATTGAAAATGATTTTCTTTTTAATGATATTAATTTAAATGCTGATATTTTTTCTTAAATATTGATAATTTTAAAAAGATGCATAATTCCCAACAATATTTTTCATTGCTAGAATGAAAATTTAAGTCGTTTTCATTGTTTTATTATTTATTTATTTATTCACGCTTTTTTCTTTAGTTGTTATAAACTAAAGAAGAAAGATTCTATTTTATTCTATTTACATTAGAATAAAGTAGAATTTTTCTTCACAACATTAAGGGGAAAAGACAACATCTAATAGAAGATAAATTATTAAAGTTACGTTGCTTGTAAATTTTGGCATCATAATAAATATTCATTTACACAATTAATAAAATGAATATAAAGGAACTAAAACAATACGGTTTTAATGTTTACCCCTCTTTAATGTCTAAGATCATTTTGTTGAAAGAATCTTGAATGTATGAGAATTATTATACTGCTATAAATATTTATATAAATATATACAAATTATTAAAATTAAAAACAACCAATATCCTGGTAGTATGTTGCCAAGGGCAGTTAGAAAAATCGTGAAGCTAACCAAGAGTTTGTTTATCTAATAGCAGATCAGCCATTTTCGCTCTTAATATGTAGTATCGCATTTGAGAAACTACAGTAACATAACCAATTCCAAAACTTTCCACTAAAATGATATGCACCATTTTTGTGTGTAGATCAGATAATAATAATTGAAGTGTTCCTTAACAAGGGATACATTATTGCATATATTTCCCATCTCTCAAATAACATATTTCATTTTTTCATCCATATATATTATTCTAAAACAAGTCTTATTTTATTTAACACAGAAAATAAACCTATTTCCTATTGATGCAAATTCTACGATTAAAATATACTTGGTTGAAAAAATCGAGAATTTTGTAAAAATGCAATCATAACATTTAAAATGCATCCGTTCCCTTATAAATTTAAAGTACAACAAACATTCAAACCGACAAAATGACCCGCTAACAGACATTAAATTCCCATAATTTAATGATCATTTTTTATGGCCACATATTTTTTGTTAGGATTTTACAACTTTATTTTCTGATGAGGGTGATTTAAAAGAAAGTTGTTTGGTAAACATTAAAAGAATTCTTTTTGAACGAGAAAAAATATTTACACATCTTTATAATTACTACTTTGCTCTACTACTTTATTGTCACTACTAATTCTTGATGACGTCTTATTTCTATTATGTTATTTTTTCTGTTCTATAAAAGGATTATAACTTATTTGTTGCTGTTTTCAATAAAATATGTTATTGAAACTGATTCGCCTCTTTCTAAATAAAGAAATACCATTGTTGATTTTAGTTTTTCTCTTTTAATAGCTTGTTAGTGTTTGATTAGTATTTAATAGCTTGTTTATTTGGTTAGTATTTATTTAATAGCTTGTTAGTATTTATTCTCACGTTGAAACGCACTGTGTAACACGTGCTAGTCAGTTACCTAAAAATAGTCTTTACTGATATTTTTGATCATAACGAAATTTCAATCATGCGTTTTATTATATAATGTGCTCTTTTTATGAGAAAGTTTATCTTCCTTTTATTCAAATCAATTACGTATTCATATAAGTCTTATTTGCTTAGCATCGTAACTGTTTCATTATCTTTACTGTCTAATAAGAAGACACCTTTTATTTTGGGAATACTTTCTTATTTTGATTCAAATGGAAATCCATTGAATACTTAACTTATTTATGTATTTGAAGTCATTTTAATATTGAATTATAATCGTTATGAATGATTTATTTTTTACTTACAACAATCAAAATTTCGATAAATCGATGTATGTATGACACTCAGGCAAAACAGTTAGCCGATTGAAAAGACATTCATTTGATCGCCATCGGTCCTAACAGTTTTTTTTAAACAAAAACGACAATCCTTAAATTAATACTTAGTATTTCCCCACTTGTATGATAAAATAATTTTTTTTTCACATTTTATGTTAGTGGCTTTTGGCAATAAACTAGTTTCCGGAGGATATTGGTTATATTTATTTCCAATTAAATCATTTAAATATAACTTCATGTTCATGGGTGAATGAAAATGACAGACAACATAGCCCTGCCTTTTTAATTTTCTGATATGTTTTATTCCTTTCCAATGTTAACTTTTCTAATAGATACCAGTCTTACAATGATACAATATCGACAAAAATAACGGAAATGTCAGATTCATCTGTATTCTAACTTTTTCTATACTGTAATTTGCTGCAGTTTATTAGGTTATTGGTTATAATTAATTTCAATAAAATAATAATTCCATATCTATGATTACGTAACATCGATAAGAAAAATAAATCCCTCCCAATTGCACATTCTCAATTTCTACAGAATATATATGCCTAATTCAGTAACTGCTGACCAATGATATGGCCTATTAAACGCATACATTATATACGCGTATCCACAATACACACATTCAAAAAGAAATGAAAGACATAAAATATGAGCGAAAATTGCTTTTTTTTAAAAAAAAATTATGACAGCAACAGCTTACTGCAAATAATTTAAACTAGGTCAGATATATATAATCAATAAAATTAATAAGCAATTAAGAGATAAAATTTAAACTGCTTTTATTCAAACCAAAATGGATTGATAAAAATTAATGTTTCTCTACACATATTCTATCTAAAAAAATAATTTGCCAAAAAACGCCGAATGGAAATTTTTTGAATTGATTTGTTTTTCAACTTGTGATTGAAAAAAAAAACCCTGAATAAGCTTTACCAGAGCTTTTTTTAAATTCTTTATTATACGTGTAAAATGACGTTATGACCTATTTGACATTTCAATATTCTTAATACGTGAAACATTTTTTGTAAAATGAAATGCATAATGTTGTGTTGTGCTCTAATCTTTATCCCTTTTGTTTAATGATTCAGCAAAAGTTAGCGCAATCGAGTGCTTGGTAATGATTGTGACAAACTTCACCCCAGGATAGCTTCATTTTACAGCTTTGTTTATACAATTCATCAACAAATTATGTTGTTCGCAAAAACAAACTACAGTCTATTCTAGTAATTCTCAAGGTTATTGATAACAGAAGAGTCCTTTTTGTTTACTTAGTTAACGAATACCTTTAAAATTGTTGAATAATCACTTCTTGATTTTGACGATTTCATACGCATTGTAACAAAATATCGCTTGACAAATTAAAATGTAACTTCTTTCTTTTCCTCTAAAAACTAATGATAATACTCTGAGGAAGACTAAACACGGACAGCTTTTACCTTCATAAAAAGTAATTTTTTTATGCGTGCAAGCGGTTTTAAGAAAAACGATTGTTTAATTATTTAAAAGATTTAAGACTTGAGATTTTTTTAACCAGTTATTTATCTTTGAAAAGGGCAAAGAGAAAAAAAAATCAAGAAAAAAGTAACTTTAAATTTCGATAAATAAAATTCAAATATTACCTTTCTTTATTCATTACAGAAATTTAGTAGAAAATAGAAGATTTTCTTCAATTTTATTCACAAATACTCCGTAGAAAAAAAAGGAAAAGTTGATATAGGAGGTTCCACAAAAACTCATTAAATATAAAAAAAATTGTTAAAAAATTAAATAAAGTAGTAATAAAAATTCCAAGAAGAAACATCATAAAACAATTCACTAATTTTATTACTTAAAATTCACTTATATAATCAGCGTTTGTGGTCTGAATAAAATTTTAGTGGTCTTATAAAATGACCCCCATAAAAAATTTTAGACCTTAAATAAGGCTGTGAGAACTTTGTATGGCATTGGTGACCGATAGTTAGAAATATAGACATTTGGCGTGAATCTTTATTTTTATTCGACGCATTCACATCTATATTCATAAGAACTTATTTATTTCCTATTTTATTCGCGAATCATTTTTACTTCTTACAGAATCTATTGTGGGAATATGTATTTTAATTGCTTTTTTACATAGGGGTTCATACGAAAACTGTTGCAATCACAAGATACAATAATGAATTTCTTTAACATAAATGTTCGCGTTTATGAATTACTGAGTTTAAACAAAAATACAGACCACAAGATAGTCAAACATTTGATGAATCTGGTTTTAGATGAGAAAAGTATGTATATTTTAGATGCTAAACCTGTATTTCAAAGTTTATTTATATTGCGTTTTACGTTTCATAATTTCAAAATTCATTTGTGCTCAAGCAGTTAATTAAATAGAAAATTTTGATTAGAAATCTTCCTATGATGGATTTTATTCAAAATTTTATTAGACATTTACAAATTTGATCTAAAGGTAATAGCCAAAGAGAATGCAAAAATTAAAAAAACGAAAATAGTCAATGCACAGATTTCGAAGAAGGGTTTAAACATTAACATATTTGTTTCTAATAACAAATAATGCCGTGTTATTAAAAAAAATTCTTAATATTCTATATTCTATTTTTTACTTAAAATAATATAAATAATGTACTAAAATGGCATTAAAATTTATTTTAAAAAAACTGACTACTATTGGGCGGTACAGATTAATTTGTGTAGCATATCTCAGTTTGAATTAAATATTCTTGCTGATGCTCTGATTTTTAGCAATTCTTTTAACAAAGATTTAAAAAAGTTTTATTTATTCATTTTTTTTCAACAAGATGGATACCATTGTAATCATGGACTTCAAAAACCATAATGTATCGTCTCGCAACTGCAAAAAACCCTGTTAAAGAGAGACCTCAGCACATCTTTAATATGTGGGAGTGTAACCAGGCAACAACCTTATTTTCACAATTGAAAAGAATTCCAATACCACCAAAATAAAAAACGAAAAAAAGGGTAGGTTTTTGCCCTCATATAAACCCACTATTTGAGCAAAGGGTTGAAACCTAAACACGTGTTCAAGTTCAAAAGCAAAAATCTAAATTGTCCTCCTAAAAAAAGCCCGACAAGCGTTAACGGCTTCACTAGTGTAATAATTTAAACCTATCTGTACTTCTTCCTCTTTTATGTCTATTTACATCTCTTTCATTTTAAAAGCAGAGGTAAAATTTTATGAGCCGCACGTGAGGAAAAATACTCGTGACTGCGGATACAACGAATGGAATCCAACATCCGTTTTCTTCTGCTTTTAACAGTATTGTAGCTATTTAAATAAACAATTGTGATGCCGTACCTGAAGAAATCGTTTTTGAAAAAAGGCGTGCTAGAGTTTGGTCTCTGCTTTTGTTATTGTGATGCAAATTGCTGTTGTAATCATGAATTACTTTTCTTTTAATAAAGAAAAAGAAAGTCATCTTTGATTATTTTATTATATTATCAGATTTCCTTTCATGCAAGAAAATTTACTCCGATTCAAATGAAAGAAAAATCTATACCTATAAAAATAAATCTGAAAGTGCGTGCGTGTTGGCGATTTATAGGACAGATCTTAGAGCTGTCAAACAGATACGTTTTTGAAAGTAGAAGTAAGTACTATGAAATGATTATTTTTTCTGAAATGATTAAAAAAAATAAATGATACATTCACATTTGTTTCGAATAATTATTGAACATATTGAAGAAAACTGACATCTACATTATGTTAAAATTTTTAAAGTATTATCCTTTTAATAATAACAATTCAATTTCTGTGCAGTTTTTCTTGAATTTTGACAATTTTTCAAAAATATTTTTTCGTTTAATTTTCAACTAAACATTTCATTGATTCAATGAAGTTCACATCATTTTTAATGTTTCATTAAATATTGAATCACGGAGCTGTCTTCCTTTGTTGAAAACAAAGAAAAAAGAATTTTGTCAATTATCTGAATCAGAAAATGAAATTATACTGACACAAATGGCAACATATAGCTTCATAAAGATTCTTAAATTTTAAATTAATAATGATATAGTTACTTGATTCCATTTGTGGCATTCTTGTTGGATTACTCCTGCAATTACTTGATTCCATTAGGGCCTTTAGGAATTCTATGTTGAAATGCTTATATAATTATTTTCAGTTTAATGACTTACCTGTCCGATTACTCCTCAGGTTACATGATTTCATTAGGAACTGAATTACTCTTATAGTTAATTTCAATTATGGAGCATTCATGTTATATTATTTGCCTTCATATTTAATTCCATTATAGACTTTCATATTGGGTTTTCCGTATAATTATACTTCATTCCTTGTAGGACTTTCAAGTTGAAATGTGTAGAACTGTGTAAGCTCGAACAGTATTCAGGATGCACCGAACAGCATTCAACATAACAGCACAACTTTATAAGAAACATAAGATAAATATCTGTCAAAGTTTGAGTTTAAAATTACCTTATTAAAGAAACCTTAAATATAAAGTTATAAATAAGAGATTTAATTAAAATTAATCAAAATCTGTATTCCTGATGAATAAACTGATCGAAGAAGGTAGTAGGCAACTGAATGAAATTAGTTTTATCTGCATGAAATAAAAGTAAATATTGATGATATTTTTAAAACATATTATCTATATATATGTGTTTTAAAAATATCTTTTGTCTTTATACAATTCAATGCCTACTTTGGTAAAAAAAAGAAAATTTTTATTTGTATTAAATAATTATCAAACAATTATTGATTTTCCCAAGAATTTAATTCCCATTTTCACCGATTGAGCTACTGTCTGTTGATTTCCATTTTCATTACAAACTGCTAAAACTATTTAAAGTATTAAAAATTAATTTAATTTAATAAGGGAGTTAATATTTGAAAAAAAACCTGTATTAACTTCAAGTATCATCCATCACAAGTTTGAAAAATATATTTGAACTTGAGTGGATGGATAAAAAGCTTTATTAACCCCTTCAGGACCAGCGCGCCGGAAATAAAACTCAGTCACGGGACCGAACGCTCTGAAACGGAGCATCACTACCGGCCCGCGCATTTTAAGCAGTTAAGCCTAATTTTACAAAAAAAAAATCGTATAAAATCAGCATTTTAATAAAAAGACTCCAAATTTATATCCCATCACATATTATAATCCACAAAATTATATTCCCATCACATATTTCAAAACTTCTACGAAACACACACATAAAAAAACGCCGCCAAAACCGAACACCATTCATAAATATTTTACTCTTACCCCTTGCAATAATCCGCTGAATGTACTCCCTATATTCTCCTAACGAAAAAAAGCAATAAACAAGTCACTTATCAGTCAAAATATAAACACAGCGCGCAATAAATCCCAGACCTTTAAAGAGCCGTGATTCTCACTTTGTTTACATCAATAAATATATCAAACACAGAAGCATAGAACAGAAACTAATGCCCGTTCATGAAGGTGAAATATCATATGAGTCGAATGTTGTGAAAACCGTTGCAGTTTACCGCCATCTAGTAGCATTTAAAAATTCAAATAATAATAATTCGTTCCGATTTCAAATTACGCCTACGCGACTCTGGTCTCTCCGTATCAATCGGAACTCTTCGCGTGGAAGCGATGCTGGGCTGATAAGAGTGGAATCGCTGCGTCGCGTCCACGAGACCTTGGTCGCGAAGGGGTTAACGATCGAAAATTTGAACAAGAAATATATATATATAAGGAGAGTATCAACTAAAAGTAGGAATTGAAAAATAACACTCTAGTACAAATGTTCTGCCTCCAGAACGAAACTGAAACGGAAAGCAATAGTAAAAGAAGAAAAAAAAAAAATGAAGATATAATATGTATTGTATATGCACCTTTATCGAAGAAACTGCATTATAATGGAAGGACATTTCAGCGAAACAATTTAGAAGTATTTATTTTTTCAGCGTAAACAATACATCTTTCGACTGTTATGGAGAGACAAGATAAATCATCAAGTCGTAACAATTAAGTAGAGATAAGATCTCTCAATCTATTATATTTTTTTATCATTGGAGTGTTTTAATGAGAGGAACGTCAGTGATTTTGCAAAGTGGGATAATATTTACATCAACTCTTTATTTATAATTCCACTGGTCTTTATTTTGATTCTAATCAGTACACTATTGAAATAGTGTTGATTTCTAAGAAAGAATGGAATTTATTAATGCAGGTAAAATATTAATTATTAAAAAAAGTTATAGTAATAAGATATTATGCATATTTTTAATAACGTATAATTATTAAAAATTCCTCAAATCTTAAATAGTTTCTAGAATTTATCGCGAATACAATGAGAATTTTACTTAAAAAACAGACGCAAAATATTGAATTCAATTAAATCAACTACATTCAAAGGAATTTAAAAAACAAATTTTAATTTTATTGAGTGGATGGATAAAAATCAACTAATATGGTATTTCTGATAGCTATATAAATAATATAATTGTGACAGCAAATAAAGAATATATTTTGCTTGGTGTTTCAAAAACAAAAACTAAAAAAGTGTTGCTGTTATAATTCGAAAATTATTTTTTATGATTTTTTTTATTGATATGATTGAGGTTTTGACATGGCAATGTTTATGGGATGTCATATAAATGACATAATGCGAAATACATAGTTAAAATTAGTTTAAAAGACTCTATGGGATAGCTACCATATTTGGCTTGCATTTATTTATTTCGGTAGAGATACCCATTGTCAAAACGTCCTTAAAAATTTAATTTGATTTTTAATCCAAGGTATTCAAAATTATAGATATACAAGGTATACAATTTTAAAAATATCATTTTTACACTACTTAACATTTAAAAAATAAATTTCTTAATTATCAATTTTATTGTTTCAAACTTTTTACTGTAATTTTCATAAGCTTTTCAATATATTTTTTAATATATTCTGTGATACTGCATTTCATTGTTTTCGCAATTGCGTTGAATCATATTTGTTTTAAAAAGTTATTTATAATTTCTATGATTTCGCTATCGTTTTTGTAACTAATAGTAAGATTTTAAAAACAAAATAAACATTAAAAAACAAACTAATCAATTTTAATACATTATTATTCTATTATATTTTGAACCAGAGAATGTGGTTTTTATTTTCCCACAAAGTTTGCAGCAGTTTATATACTTTTTTAAATATTTATTTCAGGTAAACAACAAAAATCTTTTTTCTGAAAATCATCCAAGTCCAAAGAAAGAAAAACTTAAAGAAAGCACAGAAACAGGAATGAGAGAATATTGTTGACAAAAGAGTATTCATATCGTCAGTTTTACGCATCAACACCAGAATACATTCCTAAGACTTCACGTGCATGCAAATTTCTTGGTATCGCCATTTCTGAATTGGGAAATTCGCCAAATGCATCATCTCACAAGGGCTTCATCTCGAGAGAGAATATACAAAGCGTTCGATATCCTTGAAATAAATCCTCTCCCAAAATCTCAATGCATTCTCAAAATTGCTATCATATTCTTTATAATTTGGACTTTATAGATCTGAAAACCAACTTAATATTCTGACTTCTATAAATCTCTCCTATATTTATGATCATTTATTTAATTAGATCCAAATTATATTAAATTAACAAACCGCAATTTTTTGTAGTTGATTATTGCAAAAACTGGTGCCATTGTTTTTGAATAAAATAATTTTTATTTCACTCTTACAAAAAAATTTAAAAGTTCCTGAAAAGAATTCCCTTAATGCAATTTAACAGGTTATATCAACTACATTGCTTGACAATTAATAAGAAACAAGTGATTTATAAAAAATTGCTTTTCAGGCGGCTGATCAATACAAGTAATTTCAAGATGAGAGGATGTGATAGACCCGTACTCTTTATCTGTATAAAAAACATTGCATAAAAGTTCATGATTCAGACGAAAATTCATGCTGTTTGATACTTGACCAAAAATAGTGCCGGATATTATAAATGTTTTTCGCTTAATTTCTGTTTGGTTCTTACAATAATTTCGTGCAAAATGTCAGCAAGACATCATTTGAACGCCACCGATTGTAGACGAGCAATTGGACCACTGGAAGCAGGTCAAAGTGTCACCACTATAGTTGCTGCAACGAGTGTATCAAGGAATGTCATGTACGGTTAAAGAAGACTGCTGAAGGTGGAGATGTTTTGTAAAAGCATGTCGGGGGTCATGACAGGACCACACTTTTAGAGGATTGATATGTAGCCCTCATGGCAAAAAGGAACAGAAATTTAATCCTTGGCCAGATAGCTGCAAACCTTGCAACCACTACCAGTTCGCATGTTTCTGCAAGAATCATCTCACGGCGATTAAATAAAGTTAGTTTATATGCACGGAAGTCTATTCATTGCAACCCATGTCCACCATGGCATCGTTGTGAGAGATTAAGCTGGTGTAAGAAACATGTTGGTCGGGACATACAAAATTGTTATGGAGTGATGTTCTTAGACGAATTTCCTTTCAGTGTGATAAGTGATTCTGGCCACCAACTACTGTAAAAAGAGCGTGGAGTACGGCATGCTCAAAAATTTGTTAGTAAACGTAATCAGTAAGGCCCAAGCATGCATGTGAGGGCAGGCATCATGCACAATAGCAGAAACCGCATTACATATTTGAGAGAGGAAACGTTACATCGTAACGGTTTTACAGAAATGTTATTCTGGATCGTGTTCGTCTTTTTTATGGGTGCTGTAGGTCCAGACTTTTTGTTTATGGACGATAATGTGCGGCCAAATAAAAGCGTTGAGGTATTGCCTACACTGTAAAGTGAGAATACTGTTCATATGCAATGACCTTCTTACTCTCCGGACCTAAATCCTATTGAACGTCACTGGCAGGATCTTGGCAGACAGGTTTCCCAAAGAAACATCCCTACCCGAATAGTGCAAGAGCTCAAAATCGTCTTGAGAGAATAGGGGAACAATATCCCTCCAAGAACTTCTTGATAGTTTTGTGAAGAACAGGAGAACATATGTAAAATGTGCATTACTGCACGTGGTCATGACATATCTTACTAAGGTACTCATGTTTGCATCATTCTGACCTGAAGATTGTTTTTTGTTAGGCTGTTTGAAATAATCCAAGTAACAACTTTTTATATTTTTAAGTTTTTAATTCTTCGTTGTGTCAATATCTGCACCCTTTTGCACTATAATAAATATTCTTCCTCTCTACTAAATATGTACCTAGTATCATTTCTTCAATCATTGTCTATACTGTTCGAAAAAGAATTGTAAAACCCTCCCCGCTGTCGCGCATGCGTTAGGATGGGTTTAATTCTACAAAATAGGGGTGAGAGAAAAGATGAAAGGGGCGAAAGTTTACATTTAACTATGAAGACTCGCAGTTTTATGAGCCGTAATTATTACAGATAATCAGTAATACAGAAGGTAAAAGGTACTAATGCTAAGGTACTAGGAATATGGAGATGAAAAGTTACTATACAATAGAACAGGCTCTTCCATTGGGTATTCATAAAAGGTGATATTGATTGATTAAAAATACCATTGCCGATGACGGATCTTACCTCCTTATGAGCAGTGGCAATTTTTAGTAATACGAAGTCACAGGCACTGAAATATTTTGAGGCCCTCCACGGTAAACTCTATGGTTGACAAAAGTGTAGCAAGATTAACTCAATCCAGTCTTAACTCAATCTTAATATTTATTTTGTGATACCGTTACGAATTGAAAGGCAATTCCTGATGCATTTATAGATTTATAGCTTTTATTTTTTATCGTACAGATATTAGGATTTTTATCAACCCATTTTATATGTTAAGTAACTTTTTTTAACTGTTTCGATATCAATGATTCTTGTAATTCATTATACACTCATAATTTAAAGAAACAGTCATTGATTTCTTTAGCGATTTTCATTCTTTATGATTTCAAGGAAATCGTTCAATTTTGATATGAAGATGATTTATATAAACCCTGGTAAACATGCTACATTGTGCGAATAGGAAAGAGAGACAACGATAAAGTATTCTGTACTTATTAAGTTTAAGAAAATAATTTGCAGACGCAGCGTTTTGATTCCGTAAGAATTTTGCTTAACACTTTTATCGGTGAATGAACATTTTTTCTTTAAAGGAAAAAGTAAAATATGAAAATTCCGTGAATCACCCCGAAGAGGAGACTTGAACAGTTAAATTTACCTTCGGCTTAGTACTATGATGTACATTCAAGTAGATTTTGAGGCCCTTTTGTACCTCGAGACAAGAGGCGACCGCCTCCATCGCCTGAGTGGAAATCCGCCTCTTAATGCGAGGGTGTTGGGCATGAGATGTTCGCAATGAAGTCTATTTAACCTTGTTTATATTATAGGCGGTAGTAAATAAGTGAATTATTTGAATATTATTATTGACGAATTACCAAATCTGGACATGAAGTAATAAAAATTTACATCCCTCTCTTACATAGTATCACCTCTAAGAATAGTATTAATAGCTCCCCTACTCTGAAATGTAATACTGAAATTATTGTATCATCTAATGAATTATTGCCTGAAAAAGTATATAAATAAAAGTAATGTCTTTATAAAATCAAAATATTAGTGTTTATTTACAATACATCGCAACTTAAATTGGAGAAAGAAAAGCAAAACTCACAATTCGAAAGCACGATTACGACATCTTCTTACACAAAAACCAAATCAAACACTCCCCCACACGCACAATACATTCAAGATCCGCAAAAACTGCTCAAACTGTATCATTTTAAAAGAACAAAATGAATACAAGTTCCTCGAAAAGACAATAGCTATCATCCGGTCACCTGGTACAAGGGCGAGCTCGATGAATACAAAAGTTCGCGCCTACCCTCTTTCCAACCCCCTAACCCAAAACAACAACGAATTAAAAAAAGGAACTCTTCCCTCCCTTCTTTTCTCAAGGTTAGGATCTTTCGAATAGAAACAAAAGACCCTCACCTTGGCGACGTGCGGTGGTAAAAAAACGAAAGTAACAGGGGGCAAAGAAAATATAGCAGACAATGCCATCTTCCGACTCCCTCCCTGCTATTCCGCGGTTATTATTAAAAAAATATAATGCCAGCGACAAAAGGTAACGGATACAATGGGCAGTGTAGTGCGTCACTTGGGTGTGTCACAAAACAGGGTATTGTCATTTTGGGAGAGAACAAAACGTGGTCTTTTTGTCTTTGTTTTTGTTTTGTATCGACCACACAGGGACGGTCTGAGGCAAGCACGCACATATCGTGGTTGCCAGACAAAGATACAGGGTGGCGACTTGGATTCGTCTGACAATGCTCATATTTGAAAAATAACATCCTGTCAAAGCGCTGCCCCTAGCCCACTTGTTATCAGAAAAAGAAGAAATAGTTTGACTTAATAGCTGCATTTTTTTTCCACCAACTTTAATGTTTCGCGTTGAATAAAAACTCCAAAATATGAGTGCATCTCGTTGAAAGAAAGATACACGCACAATAGGTAGAGTTGCTGGAAATGGGAGTCAAATGGAGTTGGAGAACAAAGTGACGAATATTTTGTTTCGATATTTCAATTGTTATCTGTCCTCGCTGTTATTTTCCTGTTTTTGAATATAAAAATATGAATTTAATGTGCCAGGCCTTTTTTGCTTTATGTAAGTTTTTATTCCATTTCTTAGCTCAGAAAAAGGAAAAAAAGTATCTCCAAAAAAATAAACTGATATTTGTCTCCTTTATATTAAAGTACAGAAGAATTCCAATCAGCTGGTTTAGCTGAAATGCATCATGATCTGGTTAATCAAATATATCGATAATTGAGGAAAACATTTATATAAAAATCAATTTTTTATAAGATCCTAACATTGTTAATTAATAACAGCATTACATTGCTCAAGCCACACTAATGATTAGCCATCTTTGGCACCAGTAGTTATTAAGTATTTATTAATATCTATAACCTTAATGTTAATGATTCTCACTATAAAGAATTTTCAAGCACCAAGTGATATATATAAATGCCATACTATTTTAATAGTTCTAAATTCATTCTGTTTGTAGCGTAAATGAATCTTCTTAGTACCAAGTCCCATGACACCATAACGCTGTTTAAGTCCATCCATGTTTTAATTACTATTATTGTAATTTTAGCTTCGTATTTCTCATGCTAAATACACGGATATTAAAGAAAATGCTTCTTTCTTAGCTCTCTACAATTGAACAAAATCACGCGATAAATATTTTATGGTGAAATGAAAACTGTTTGAAATTCAGGAAAAAGAATGCAACCTATCATTGAAAATCAAGCAAAATAAATTTTTAAAATTCTGGTCAGAAAACATTTTCTTACCTATTAAATTTTTATCATTAAAAAGACATTTTTTTAAAAACAATTGAAAAAATATTTTAATTTTTTAAATTTAATTATAAAATTATTAATAAATCTTTTTATTATTAACATATTAACATAAAAGTAAAAAAAAATTGTGCAACAATATTTTTGGAAGTTATCGAGGAAAATTGCCAAATTTTATTCAATTTCATCTATAATTTTTATTAAATTTTCAAAAACTCCCTCCGAAATGCTCATTTAAAACCTCCAAATTTGGTATCTCGCATCAAAAAGTTTTTCTAGTAAAATGCCAACATGTATACATTCTTCTTTAATACTGGTACAGATATGGTCAGATATACAGGTGATACTATAATGTTTGGTTGTATACTCACAGACAGAATCATTTGATAAAATAACCATGAATAAATTGGTTCCTTATAAATTTTAATAATATCATATAGATTTTTTTTAAAGAAAAAAATTCTAAATGTTAATCAAGAATAAATAACTCAGCTTATCAGAGTTGCGAATTACTTATAAATTTAATTCTTATAAGAATATTACTTCTTATGCTCTTTGTAAAATACCAGTCCGAAGTAGTGCCAACAGCTTTTTTTACTAATCATTTGGCTAACTGAAGTCAGGATGATTAATTAGAACAAGAACAAAAACTTCAAAATAATGTCTTGGAAAATTAACAAAATACGTAATCAGAATAACCAATGTTCACTATATAAAATAATGTTTTCAAGGTTTTTGATCATTCAAGGAACTGGCAACAATGTTTTACTCAATGAATATTAAGGTATTACCTAAATCAAGGAATTTTGCACCAAAAAGATGAAAGAGCGATTGCGTTTCGCTGAGAACCCTCCCCCCCATCAAATAACGGAAGAAGGGTTTCATTTTGGCAAGAGTTCATCAAGGAAACCAGGAACAACATAACCATATACATTATTAAGTATCTAATTTGCATTTATTTTTCATTTGGGGGCAACACCACTAATGAACGTTTCGAAAATTATATAAAAAGATGCTGGCCCTGACTGGATATCTTGTTAATTGTCAGTTGCCTTTGCGAACAGATTGCAACAAGTCGATGGATTCGTGATTCGTATAAACAACAACAAACGTACAACAATAAATTTTCTACCACCCGATCGTGATGGTTGTTGAAAAATGTTATTTATGATAAAATTATTTATGATCTTCAACGACCATCCTATTCGGTTCTTTCAGCAACTGCCATTATTGCCACGTTTTCTGAAGGATAGGGGACCTTCAATTAATTAAAAACTAAAAATGTGAAAGGCGGAGCATAAGGCTCTATCCATCTACATCACGTTTTAAAATGCCTTGTAATATAAAGGTAGGGCAAAATGGAAGAAAGCGTGACAAAAAAATTACAGAAATTGCCGAGAAGGATTTATTTGTCAGTAAAGAGCCCAAACTGGCAAGGGATATTCGATTGCAAACATAACAATTTGCATGAAATTAAGTAAATCGTTTTTTGACTAATAAGTTTAGTCTCGTTGGAAATAAATGAATTATGATCGATTACTTTCTTTCTAACTATGTAATTATTCATTTCTGATATGGCAGTTTCTGATCAGATTTGTTTTTTATATACAAAGTTGCAGCCTCACCCTGAGTATGAATATAGTTAAGAGCATTACTTTATAGTATAATGTTTCAAGGTATGAAATTTTGAAAGTGTAGTTTCTTAACGAGAAATGTTATCAAAACTATTTATTTGAAAATCTTAAAGTTTTTTTTTTATATTCAATTCCCGAAGTTTTTTCTTAACCGAAAGTTCTCTACAAGAATCATGAAACACGGATTCTTTTTTAATTATTTAATTTTCATTTCATTGAATCATCAAATGTTCCTTTACTTCACTGGATTTTATCCAGAGATATTTCCTTGGTCATACGACCACGGTTCAAAATTACGTGGTCCATCTCAAAATAGCCCTAATGTTGTTTTACAATGGAACCTTAATATAACTAAACTAACTGGACCAGAAATATTTCCAGAGTTTGAATAAATCGTTAAATTGGCCAAGAGATTTTCTGTTTATAATTCTTTCAAAACGTATTGAAAATATGAAACTCCATAAAAGCATTTTTTTTACTTAGTTATTTTATTTTGAATAGAATTAAAAAAAGCTCATCTGAAATATATATTCTTATTTAACTGTGAGATAATGTTTAAAAGCTCAAAGATTTGTCAACAAGTTACTATAAAAGTTCATTTGGCATAGGAATTAATGAATTAATGAAAAAAAACTCAAAAGATAAATGTAATTACAATTTTTATAATTATTAAAGAGAGCACAATAAAAAAAAACTCATGCATTGCGAAATGAAAGTTATGTAACCAACAATTCGAAGTCAGATGCGTGAGTCTGATGCAAACAAACTTGCGTGCACAAAGTAAACTGTTACACAATGTAAACAACAGCGACATATATTAAAATATGATGGAATAGGTAAAAATTGAAGTTGATTTTAGGATTGCTACAGGTATTTGTAATCATTAATTTTACTTTTTTTAGAGACGCTAAAGAGACTAAACTTTTTTACAATGAAAAAATAAGGTACAGTTACAATAATTAAAGGTATCGAATAAATTTAATTAGAATCTAAATAAAATCATGTCATTTTCATCGAATTCTCCTCGATTCAAAAAACAGTTATATTCGTAATTATTTGAGGAAACATGTCCTTCAAGACTATACCTCAATTGAATTTTTTACAAATTTTAATCTACTTGTGAAAGTTGAAATAAAAAATTAAAATGAAACCAAATGAATTACAAATGATAATAATGGTAAATCACACACCGTGTGAAAAAACAATTCCAGACATAAAACTGCAATCAAAATATTAATGGCAAAGATAGTTGTAGAGAAATATCTAATATTATAACTCACAAATAGTTCATACTATTTGTGAATCCCATGACACATAATATAATAAGAAAATCTTTCAAGATGTCCTACAATTTATTAAAATATTATAACTAATTTTTACAATATTGTTAGCATAGAAATGTTAAATTTCATATGTGGGTTACTTATTGGTTATAAGCATTTAATAAGAAGCATTTTTCCGATTTCTAATTACATTTTCAACAAAAAAAAAAATCTAATTCTTTCCAATATTCCGCTAACTACTGCTGCTTTAAAATCTATTTTCGCATCACTTAATATTTTTTTAAAGTTTTATATTCCTGCTAATTTACTTATGTAATTTCTCCATCTGATTTTAATTAATTTTTAAATATAGTTTTAAATATTTACTTACAATTAGTTACATTGCTTTAGTTATGGCATTTTATCTTGCTCGTTGGGACAATGTTAAATACATATATAATAATGTCTCAGTCTAATTTAAATCTTAATTAATTTCCAAATTTTCTTCTTAACTTTTCATGGTCCAATTTCCCATTTTGAATTTAATTATACACGCGCTCTATAAAACTGCTGAAATCAGCAGGTTCACAAGCTCTGAATGAAGGGATAAAACCCCCAACATCTTACAACCTTCTTTTAAAGATATCTAAATTTCCCAATCCTGAATTGACATGTGTCAGAGAAATCCTTACAAAAATCTCATTATAAAGTGACTGAGGGGAAATTTCGATCTCTCTTTCTCTTGTATCGCGATGTAGACTCGCGTATATCTTGCCTCTTATTTTTTCTACATAAATCATGCCACCCGTGCTGGAATAAATTGAAGTTTTAAAATGATTCGAAAGTTTCTTCTACTCGAACAAGTAACTGCTAAAATGTATTTACATACGTATATATATATTGGGGGGAGGAGGTAGAAGAATTCACTGATGTATAATTTTCTAATTCTGTTATGTAATGTATGTCTGTCATGTAATGTAATGTAATGTATGTCTGTCA
>JAPMOQ010019781.1:2288571-2304036 GCA_026543055.1 Argiope trifasciata | reverse complement strand
ATGTCTGTCATGTAATGTAATGTATGTCTGTCATGTAATGTAATGTAATGTATGTTTGTCATGTAATGTAATGTCTGTCTGTCATGTAATGTAATGTCTGTCTGTCATGTAATGTAATGTATGTCTTATGTAATGTAATGTATGTCTGTTATGTAATGTAATTAATATGTAAACATGACAATCCAAAACATGATAGCATTATCATGCTATCATGTTTTGGATTGGAGATTTTAATTTCTTTGATTTTATTTTTTAATCAGGGAGATTAAAATATCCAGATTATTAAGAAATTTTAAACATGGAAAAAGAAAAAAAAAATAGCTATTTGTCCCAAAACCAAATAAATAATGAACAACAGTCAAAATTTGATTGTTTTGTCCTTAACTCTGTTAATAAATCTACAATTCATGAGCCGCTTTTAAATCAAGCCACTGGAACAAGTAACTCCATTATCTAATAACACGGATAATGCATTATTTACCAGCAATTAGCTCAAGAATAAAACTTAAAAACCAGAACAAGGAAACGACTGACACCTAAGCTTCAGGGAAGAGTGTGCGGGAGGTAACCACCCGCGAAAACGATAAAGGGGGTGGAGGGAGGAATGGGAGGTGGATCGATTCATGTAGCTCCATCCTCCGAGTCACGATCGTGCTCACGAGTAATAGAAAGGTTAGTTGAAAGCCCATTATAACCTTACAAAAACCTATCATTATTGTTTTTAGTCGGTGGACGCAAACAGGTGGTTTTTCTCCTGTGCGTCGAATTTCGTTGCACTGTTGAGGTTGAATGTCAATTTTTCCACTTAAAGGAGTTTATATTTGAATTGAAAATTAGGTGTCTTATGATTAAGATGGTTATTTAGGAAGAAGGAAGCGAGAATGGTGAGGTCATTTTGGTTTGTTCTCAATCTTTAGATTCTTAATCGTTCGTCCGAACGACTTTTAAATGGTCCTGAAAAACAAGATGATCGACAGATTGGACGAGGCATTCTATATAATGCAACACACTTTGTTATTCTTCATCAATTTAAATAAAACATTGAAAGTTATCGTACTTAAACCTGTATACTGCAGTTTATAAACACTTATAACGTCATATTTTGTAAAATATTTTTTTTAATGTTATTTATTTACTGCACTGTTTATTTTAAAATGTTCCCCGTTTACACTGGAGATACCCCCCACCCATCTGAAACATAAAATGTTTTGAAAAGTATATGAATCAATAGAATAAATGTATAGCTCAACAAAATAAATATATAGATCAATGAAACAAATATATAGATCAATAAAATATATAGATCAGTAGAAGATCAATAATCAATAGAAATAAATATAAATGAAACAATATTTTGGCAATTTTTTGAAAATTAACAATTTCCTACCAATAAATTAAAACTCTGAAAAGAGGGACGACTACTTTTAACTATTGGATTATTAAAGCAATTTAAGGGCCTATAGGACCTTTGACAGCTTAAACAGATCTTCAAAGTGAGTCAAAAACGACTACTCTAACATAAGAAAGAATTCTGAACTCAATATTTTTTTACCTGAGTTTTATATGACATTAACCTAATAAATATGAATTTTTAAGTTAAACAATATTGATTAATGAAACAATTTTTGAAAAAATTATGTCCCGTATAAGTTGTTGAAGACAGAATTTGCTTGTTTGCAAGATAAATTTTTCAGAAAATAAGATCCGAGCTCGCGCGCGCGCGCGCGCGTGTGTGTGTGTGTGTGTGTGTGTGTGTGTGTGTGTGTGTGTGTGTGTGTGTGTGTGTGTGTGTGTGTGTGTGTGTGTGTGTGTGTGTGTTGCATCAATTTACTCCGAAAGAACATAACTTGATGATCTGTCAAAGTGTTAAATACTAAACAAATAGATTTACTGGGGTTATTTTACGTCTTTAGAACATTATGCCTTTTTTTGCATGATTCTCTTTATTATGTGTGAATAAGCATACTAGGGAAAATTTCACATTGATACGATGAACCACTTTTGTTTAAATCCCGCGCAAGAGATCTGAAAACGTAGTACCGAGAAAAATGACTTTGATGTGAATATTTCTGAGAGAAAAGTCAACAGTGACCTTCAGGCTCCTGAGCGTGTCTTTTAAAGTATCAAAGGCACACATATATAATATCTAAAGAAAAACTAGTGGTGTTTTTAAAATTGATATACAATAATGATGAAATGGAAAAATAATACTATTCAGTCATAAAAAGCAGTTAAAGGTAAGAAAAGGATATTTTAATTATTTCTAATATTTAACATAGAAATCAGAGGGCCTTGCAATTATACTAGAAAAAAAATTACATTATATATATATATTATGTAGGATCGTTTGACATGAATTCATTGGAATGATATTTTGGTCGTGGAATTTTTATGATATCGAATTTATTTCAACTGTATTTATTCCTTAATTTTCTACTCGTACATTAATTATATTCGCAAAAGGATAATATTTCAAACTTTAAAATTTTTGAAATGTTACAAATCTTTAAATACCAATAATATAATTTTCACATTACATTATATTAACGATAATATATACATATCACAATAATAGACATATACAATAAATTAGCACAGCTACGTGCTTTGTTTCAAAAAATGTAGATAATATCCATTTATCTTTATTATCAAGGTTTACAAAGAAATTTAAATGTGTTAGATTTTATAAATATTTCATCGTAGAGTTAAAAATTGAAAGTATATAGAATTCAAATGACATAAATTTCAATTATAAGTACACTTTTTACATGCTAATGTGTTAGATAAAAATTTCATAAATTTAAAAATTTCCTCAAAAATCTTTTCGAAAACATATTCATATTGAACAAATTTATTTAGATAAAAGAGATATTTATTTAGAGTATTTTTATTTCTCAGCCTTTGCTTGCAAACTTAAAGCCGGCTATTCTTCTAAATCTAATAATAAGAGACGTTATTCAACTAGTTTTGGCTAATTTTGTATGTAAAATTTCTGTCTTTCGAAGTTCAATCACTTCTTTTGGAAACCTTAACTAACCATGCACAATATGCGAAAGTTTAAATGCATAAATAGTTGCGATACGATCTGACAGATGGAGCTACTAATCTACTGAAATCTGGATTAAGACCGAAAACTTGCTTGAGACAGAGAAAATCGTTTGGTAAATTTTTCCGTTTCCTTTTTGACAAGTTCAAACTGCTTTTGTGTGAAAGTTATTTCTCTGCCTCGAAACAGAGTGCACTTTGATTGCGATTACAGTTTTAATGTCATAGAATGAAGTTACACATTCATAATTATTTTTTTAAAAAAATCGTATTTTAAATGATGTCATTATTGATTTTGTCATTGAAAATGCGTGATGCAAAATCATTTTCCTTGATTTGATTTGCTTTGCTTCCCTTTTGTTTTATATATCTGCAATTTATTTCTCCATTAACAGGTAAATAATATTAAAAGTATACAATTAATTTTTTTGAATAAAAATATTGTTGATTTAAGTATTAAAATATAAAGATGTTGCAATGCCAATATTTCATTTCCTTTTCGGAATATTTCGCCTCAATGAAAGATGAATATACAAATGGAAAGTTAATTTTCGTTTAAGGAAAAATAAATGATTTCGTTGCCACTGATAATTGACCTTGTTTTCTTTTGTTTTTGCTTCATTCTTTTCTGTTTCATACGAGTTCAAACTCTTTTTCATCAAATATTTAATCGAATGCTTTCTTCCGCCACTGAAAGTTAAGGGAGAAATATTCCCTTTATTATTAACGTAGTTTATATAAGGAAGAGAAAAGTGAAATTACAGTATACAAAAGGCAAAGTGTAGTCAGAAAGATTAAACTGAACGCCCATTCATGTTATAAAACTCAGCTTTATTGGAATGGGTGATGTATAAAATGGATAGATCAAATCAAAGATTATTGAAACAACGCTACTTTACATTACTCCATTCTCATTTGAAACTTAAAGATTCTTTTTTGAAAAAAATCGGGAATAATAATATATGAATAATCACATTAACAAGAGTATGATCCCAACATCATTTCAGCACGGTATAGCAACAAAAATTATTTTTATATAAAAGTTTATGTTATACTTAACACAGTAGTATGACAACATTTCCTTATTTTTTTAAAATAAGATTAAATTCTAACATTGAAACTGATTCGCTCATTTTGAAAATAGATCCAGTGTGACCTTCCTGCGTACTGTACCATTAAACGTAGCAGTAGCGACATGATTTTTATTTTATCTATTGGATATTTCAGTTTTTTTCCTTAACTCTGAGTTAGAGGTACTTTCTCGCATATTCTCTTATAAAGGTCTTATTTCCTTTCATCTGCATAAAACTGTGGATTTAGCTAAGGTTAAGAACACCTAGTGTGGCATAGGTGAACAATATTTATGAATTATAGACTTTTAGAATGTATCTGGCGTTTTCTCATAATCCTTAGGGAGAATGTGTATTTTAGAACGTTTTTTTAACTGGTCAATTGACACAAAATTTGAAACATAATTACAGGTGGTAACAAGATATCATGTCAAATTTCATTGATTTAAATCATTCCACTTGAGAGTTATTACTTTTTGCATGCATGCATGCAAAACTATAGATCGACAGGTGGTCACCCTCACAGATTTGATCCAAAATGTAATATTGATATTTTAGATGCTAAATTTGAAAAGTATCAAATTTTATCTACTTAGTTTTTTATATTTTGAAGTTATATATTCACTTGTACTCGAATAGTTAGCGAGACTTTCTGTAAATGGATTTCGTGCGAAATTTCATAGAGTTTTATGAATTTTCTCAATGTTTTATATACCAGATTTCAGACATCTAGCTAAAATAGCTTATGAGTTATTGTGTTCACAGACGGACATAAAGCCAAAAATGTATTTTTCGGAATGAAAGAGTTCTGAAAAGCGGAAATTCTTTAAAATCTCAAATTCAAATGTTGTTCAGTTTCAATGCTCTTCCAACAAAAACAACAAAAAGAGCTTCCACTCCTAAATAACGTGTAAAAAATGACAAATTATAACGCTAAATTATTTTTATTCAAGTTATGTGTTGCTTAACAGTCATACAGGAAAGAATGTAATTTTTCAGAATTTCTAACAAGAAGTATATATTTTAAGATATATAATTTCAACCCAGTAAAAGCAAACAGAAAAGTATTATTTAATAGATTCACTTTTCTTCCGATCGTATTTGTAATATGGCATTTAAACTGTAATCGTTTCAATCAGTGCGCTATCACTAGATAATGTAAATTAAACGGATATTTTATATCTTGGCCATCCTATGAAGCAGTGATGCTCTAAAAAGATGTACCATTATAAACTAAAGTTATACCGAAAGGCTAAAAAAATATAGAAGCGAGATTATGTGCTGTATAGAGTTCAAGCAATCAAATAATGATTCAAATTCATAATAACGTGCGATTATAGACATAAATAGTAAGCAACGAAAATAGTTCAATAATACTAGAACCTGGATGTCAGTAATTGACAAGAAAAACAGATCATAGATGAATTGAGAAAAACTCTTAAGATATCCGAGGAGCAAATTGCTACTGTCACAATCCTATTGTCATGGCGTGGACAAACATAAAACCTCTTTTGAACTGTGGTCTCATCGCAAGATCTCCTACATTTTCTTTATTATTCTTAAATGCCATTAAATTCAGGTCATAGCAAAACTGGTTAGAGATCTAAGTAATTGTTACATACATAGACAAGATATTTTTTTCGTTGTGTTGCTACCAACAATTAAAAATAACAAAAAAATCTATTGAAGAACTTTTCATAATGTAAAATGAAGGAATACCAATAAAAATTTTGATTTAGAGATAAATTGAAAAGACAGCTGGATCTTTAACGTTGTTTTTTAAAATCAACGGATGGATGACCAAATGAATATAAACATGGCATAATTAGAAGAAAGCTTCCTTCACATCATTCTATAAAGACTATTATGAAAATTAAGGAGATTAAAGAAACTGAAGTTCATAAATGGGATAAAATTCATCCCTTAATGACTTAATGCACAAATTCATGCTTTTATTCCAACAACTCACATACGATAACAGCTCTATATTTTACGCCATTACTCCCAATTTAAAATGATAGTATGTGTAATGAATGTTATACAATTGAATACAATCGCTATAAATTGACTTCATATCATTTCCTGCAGGATTTGCGTTTAATGATTTAAAATGGATTATATTAATATGATATTTTACTTTGTAACAAATTGTATTCCCTTGATATTTAGAATATGAAACTGATTTCCATGTTGTTGTTGCTCATCTAATCACCAAACGGCATTTAAAGAGTTTGCCATAATCTATATATTGTTGCTTTTAAGAAAAACTAATGATTATTTTATGGCAAATAAAAAATTTCTCACAATCCTATTCATATTTATATTTTTTCACTTTTCTTATGTTTAATGAAAATATTGAATATTTGGGATATTTCATAGTAGGATTAGTTATTATGTACAGTTAAATCTTAAACAGTGTTTCATGCAATTTTTTCTAAGGAGGTATGATGTTACATTGTGGGGCTAAGCAATTGAAGTTGATCTCTAAGCTACTGCATGAAAATTGCATTTAGATTTAAATTACATAATCATTTATTTTATACACAAGCTTTGTTTTTATAATTTCTTAAATAACTTTACTTGAGGAAATTTTGGCAGAAAACAAAGAATATTTATTAACTAGAAACCATTTAAAAAAAAACCTGTATATTCAATCTACTGTGCAAGAAAATATTGACACGCAATAATTTAATAAAAAAATAAGTATGTCTGATTTTTAGTTCAAATTAAACCTCAAAGTTGTACAAATATTTGTTAAGTATCCACAATCCCTGAATTGGGAAAAAATGTTGCTTTTTTTAAATAAAAAAGGTCTTTTTAAATATTGAAGTTAGTTTTTACAAACAGTTCGAAAAGTTGTTGTAAAGTTCCCCCATAAAAACTTAATTCTACTTCAATTCAGTGATCCAGTAGCTCTTGTCTAGTTTCTATAAAAGCGACGGGAGAGTAAGATGGGATTTTGTGTTTGAAAAGAAAAAGTACTGATATTGAAAATACAATTCTACAAGTACTCTGTTGAACTCTGAAGGCACGAGCGATCAACAAAGAAAAGTCCGATTCCCATTCCTATAGAAAGTCGGGTTTTTTACATCAGATTTTTCAGAAAAGGAAGAAGAAAAAAAAGTTCTACTTTTTTCCCCCTTCCTTTCTTTTTCAAAGAATAGCAACAAAAGCGTTTTACTTTAAAATAACAAAATCTGAAGCATCTGTGAAGAAGTTCAAAACAAAGACATCTTAGAAAATGCAAGAAAGGTATAAAATGTTTGGGGGACAAGAGATTTTATGACAGTAAGACCGAAAAAAAAAAAGGATTTTTTTCGACCTCTTTTATTTCTACTCATTTGAATTGCATTTGAATAGAGCTGTGTTACCTGTGTGAGGTTTGTTAAGTAGCTCTATTGGGTCGATTTCTGCATCTGAGTGAGCGGTGAGCAGGACCCAAAAACAATGCAAATCCTACAAAAACCTCAAAGTCCTCAAAAACCTCCCCTCTTTTGAGACCTGTAATCAATACGGAATGGAAATAATGGTGGTAAAACCCTCTCCACAGTCAGAAACGATAAAAGCCACAGATACGTACCTTCCTTCCAACTGAAATAAAAAGCGATTCAGCGCGTGTGTACATAAAAGAAACGAAAAAAAAAAAAATCGAGAATCAAGAAAGAAAAAAATAATAATAAAACTTGAAATAAGCTTATTTAGTTGAAAGGGACAAAAACACCAGTTCAACAAAAGCAATGGTTTTGTCCACTGAATGGAATAAAAAAATATATAATAGAAAAAAAAAGAGCCGGCATCAAAAGATTTTGACGAACGAAAAGGCGGTATTTTTCATTCGAACTCCGTTCCACACCTCCACACCGCCACCCATTCCATTTCGAACGGGGGCGCCGGAGTAAGGGAAGGGGCGGAATGCCGGTGCCCCATTGTACTTGCGCCCCCTCATTGTCCAAGCCCCTGACGATCATTTCCCTGGGCAGGCTATTGTTTGGTGTGTCTTCGAGCAACATGCGGCCAGCCGGGTGCCGACAAAAGGCCACACGTACCCTTTCTCTGCTGCTTTCGCCTCTTTTTATTTATTTTTCCCCTATTTTATACATTTCTTTTTTTCCTCTCTTTCTATTTTTTTCTTTCAATTCTTTCTTTTTTTCTCTCCCCCTCCCCCCATTTTCAAACGGTAATGCACGCGTTTTTGTTCGGAAATCTCTGCGTTTGGTTGTTGGCGGAGCTGAAGGCTCTATCGCGTAGAATTTGAAAATTTTTTTTCTCTCTCTGCTGACCATTCCCCTTCCTAGCCCACGGGGGAAGTACATCTACTACCCCCTCCTGTCTTCAGAAAAAAAGTCTTTATTTAGCTTCATTCTTTAAATAAAAAAAAGAAGATATTTCTTCTGTCAGGTGCGAATGTTGTGTAAAATGTACCATTGTGTTCGATGAATTGGTGGAATAAAAGTTCTGTGGAATGATTTCAAACAACCGGAAAAATTCGACATCATTTTTTCCATGCCCTTTTCGGAAATTAAATAATATTTATACATTTTTGCAAATGTAAAATAATTACATCAAGTTTGAAATGAAAGGTGAAATCTGCAGTTATGTGAAAAAGTAATTTATAATTGACTATTTATTCTTTGAAGTACTGCAGAAAAATCTAATAAAATTAGTTTTTCTTTAAATATCTGAATAGAAATACCTATGCTTATTTGAAGATAAGAGCATATATGTTTTATTAATTTTATTATGTTATTTTATATAACGACCAACCAAACTCAATCAAACATTAAAGGAATAACAATTCTAAATACTGACGTATGGCTACTGCTGTTTGATGATCTAGAGAAACTTTAACAGCATTTTTTCAAAAAGGATCATTGCAATTTCCTCTATAAAGCGTATCAGTTGGTTTAATTTTGAATGACGAATTACAGACACAAGATGTACTTTGCAATAATGATTCCAGAATTTACAAACAAAATAGATTCTTAATTATACAGTAACGATCAATAGTATATTCAACATATTTATTATTATTAAGAAAATTTATTGATATAATTTTTGCTCAGAAATTTTAAAACCTGAATTTTCAATGGGAGAATAAGGGGATAAATAATTTTGCCAGCAGCAGGAAACAAAAACCATTTTTAGTATTTCGAAAATTTAGTTATAAAAATTCAAAGCATCCAAAAAACGCTTTCTTTGTTGCTTATTTGTCCAAAATGATGTTACTGAAAAGTGGAAAATCAAAATCTTTTCCTCTATAAAGCATATATATAGTTAAATCAATTAAATTTTCAAAGTCATCAATTCATCTCGTTATAATTATCAAAATAGAGTATCGAATTAGGGATCCTTCTATATTTTTGAACTAAAACAATGCATAATTTCATTTTCACCAGTTTCAGTAATAGAATATTCTAAAGCGATAATTCTTGCAAATCTCTACAAGCAACAATTTCTTGATAGCATGCTACTGAAAAATCATTGAAAATTATTTTAAATTTGGTATAAGTATATTTTTTTATATCTATGTGCTCTGGAATACACGAAATTGATTTAGATACCTTTCTTTGAACCATTTGTCTCATAGCCTATCACTATCATTAATTGTAGCACAGTGATTTTGAAATACAATAGTTTAATTTACATTAATTTAAAATGCACTTATTATATTAAGACTGTTATAGGAAAGTTAATATTAAATAACTAACCAAATATAAATAGTACATATAATATCCAAAATACTAACTGCCTTTGGCGATCAGTTTGTTCACCTAGTTTACTGCTTTAGATTGTTAATTATCAATATGGAATGCTTATCTTTAAAAAATATTTAACTTTGTAATTTAATACGATTAAAATGCGCGAATTCAATTAAAGTAATTTGCTTCAACTTATAAAGCTTAGATATTACGAATAGCTTAGACATTACAATTGATGTGAAAAACCTACAACATATTTAATGATTGGCGAAAATACGTATTTGAATATTTTGATAGAGAGTCTGAATTCCATCATCGCATTTTTAAACACTGTTCCAGATAATGTATCAAAATCAATTAAAAATATTGAATTCATTAAGATTTAAATGAAAACAATTGTACGAAAATGAAATTTATATAATTAAATAGGTGCTTTTTTTAATTTTAAGATAATACAAAAAAACTTTTTGTAAGATAATTGCTTTAAAACATACGGGTATCAATTTCTGTAGGTAAGTCATAATGAATACAGATAGATTAATTACGATTATGATCATTAATATTAATATACAGGCGCCAAAACTGAAATATTTTGGAGCGATTTCTCGCCAAATATAATCGTGACAGTTTTTACTACAATTTTAATTTTCAGTTGCTCTTTTATGACATATTGAACTATCTCCAGATCACTTTAATAGTAATTTGCAGCTCTGTTAATTAAACTAAACAATTGATTCAACACAGCTGAAAAATATTAAGTGAATGTGTTACGATTGGCTATAGCCAGGATCGAACTTGTGATCATATGACTCGTAGAGAGATGACATGACCACAAGTCTGAAAGTGATCACTGAGTCCTGAGTATGCTATCTGGCTTATAAAGCTGCCACTACAATACTCCTTCTCCAGTGAGAGGTGAGGCGAACGATATTTTGTTGTTGTTTAGTGGTGATTTTATTGATTGTTAAATTTTGAATGCATCTTACCCATTGTTTTGACTGATTATTCATCAGTTTCATTTTTTATTGATTGATTATTTATCATTTTTAATCGATTGATTATTTATCGCCATTTTTTATTAATTGACCGATTATTTATTGCCATTTTCTATTTATTGAATGATTATTTATCACCATTTTTTATCAATTGGCCGATTATTTATCGCCATTTATATTTATTGACTGATTATTTATCACCATTTTTTATTAATTGGCTGATTATTTATCGCCATTTATATTTATTGGCCGATTATTTATCGTTTTTTTAATAGGTTGATTATTTATCACCTTTATTTATTGTTTTTTTTTGGGGGGGGGGTAGATGGAGCAACAACAGATGCACGAAGGTTGCGTATTTATTTTTATTTCCTCGTCCTAGGACACTAATGTTGCTATTGGAAAAAACTAGGTTCGAACTCGGGACCTTATGGTTTGTAGCCAGACAAAATTACCACAAGACTAAAAGTGATCAATAAGTCTTGAGTATGTTACATGGTTTATAAAGCTGCCACTATAAATGTGTTGTCCAGAATTCATATGATATGTTTGTTATATTATATATTTATATATATAATTTGTGAAACGTAAGTTAGCATTTTATATAAACAGATATTGACTCATTCACAATAGGATGGAATATATAAGGAAAGGTTTCATATAGGCGAGATTGTCATACCAACACATATTCCGAAACAGAACAGCTACCCTGCTTTTGGAGGGTTCTCGTCGTTCGGAAATAGATAGGCTACTTAAAAACAGGCTAAATAGGAAAATTACTTATAAATAGAAAAATTATAGGCTAATATGCAAAATTCTTCATTTCGGAGGATTATATATAAACTAGCTGGTACCCAGCGCGTTGTTGCTATCACCGAAAAAAATAATATTAAGTGCAATCAACCAATAATTTAGCAATGTTTTATTGAAATGGATGAACGGTACGAAGGCATATAAAATACGAACAAACAAATATTCATTTTTATACATTATATTTGTGTATCCTTTTAGAATTGTAAAACTTAGTGTTCTTTCAGAATGGTAATGAAAGAAACTATTGTACCTCGTGATTCGTTTAATATTCGTTCAGAATTCTCAAATTTAATTTCAGAAAATGTGATTGAAATGCTTTTTTTTAAATTAAAGATAGAAAATATATTTATACCATAAAATCGTTAATATAGTTGAATTGATAATTTTTGAAAATTAAGATGGTGCAAAATTATTTATACTACAATATTTTTGGTAGTTACTGCGAAGAACGCAAAAATTTAATTAAAATTTAAGAAGTCGAGGGTTGGTTTCCCCAAAGCTTTCTCGCATAATCTGTCATAAAGATGTTACCTCTGAGAATGATTTGCATGATATTTGCTTTCTATAGCTACAAAATATTAACCTTTAACTTGGATTTAGCATTTCTACAGATTCTATCGTCTCCTTGTCAAGTTATTTTGAGATTAATCCTTGGTAAATAGGTGTGGTTGTGATTCGAATTTATTTCTTTTTTTATTTTAGATAATTGTACTATCTCTTGTAGCCATCCCGTAGGTGTAGACAATAAGCTGGCCAAGTTTCATCACAATTGGATGAATGGTTTAGGACGGCATAAGAGACATACAGACAAACAGTCATTTTTTAATTTTATAGATTAATCAATTGGAACAATAATAAACTGCTCTCTCTTACTGATCAGAGCAATCGTCGAATAATTAAATATATTATATCTTAATAAATTGACATTTTAATCATGCCTACATGTAGATTATAAGCAAAATATAGATAATGGCTAAATTTAAAATATCACTTTCGAAGCAGCGGTATAACTTGCTGCTACGAAGAAATTGGAAATGTTGCTCAGTCCTTATTAGGTCACTATGAAAAATCACAGTAAATTCTTCATTACGAGCTATATAAAGTTAATTACTTTTCCTTGAACTCAGATATAATAAAGTTATTCGTCTTTGCATGGCAACCATTTTCAATATTTCCAGAAAAATATGACTTTAAACATTTCCAATTTTGAAATTAAAAATGTAACTATACTTCTTTCAAAATCATTTTTAATAAGTTTTTCTAAGAATTCATTTTAATTCATCCATTGACGATACAAAATATTACTGAAATGTAAAAGATTTTGTAGGAAAATTTAATTGCATCGTGATAGCATCAAATGCATTTTCGCAAAATGAAAAATTTAGCTGAACACAGGGCTAATAAATCATTTTCCTATCATGTTTTATCCAGTTACATACAGCAATTTTTGAAAACAGTAATTTGAAAAGAATAATTTGATTTAAACCATTCTTCATTCATTCCAATTAAAATCTTGAAAATAATTTTATTACTGCAAAACACCCTGTAGATACAAATTTTTGATACTCATTAGATAAGAATAACAACGTGACGGCAACCGAGAACAAATAAAAAAACCGGACTGAAAACAAAGGCGTAAACCGGACTAGTTATTTTCCCATGGATAATGCTAATAAATCTGTCTGAGATATTAGTTTATTTCGTCTGTGTTCAGTGCTTAACGATAAGCCATTGTAATACTTCGTGAAAAATAGCATTAACCGGCAAAGCGAGGTGAAAAGCCATTATTAATATGGATGACACAAGTAGGCTGAAAGTAATTAACAAATTTTCTTCGAATCAAGTCCAGACAACCGACTCTGTTGAGAAAGACATCCTGGTGATCCCGCGACCCCACAATAAAAGGCATGCGACGGGCCTGAAAAATGATCAAGGCGTGAGTCAAGGATCAAATTTTAAGGCATGTCTTTACAAAATTATTAAGAGATAACCATTCGTAATGACATCACACTGAGTTGGAGTGAAAAATGATGTCCAAGAGTGATTCGTACATTGCAGGAAATAAAAGTTAGGAGAGATTTTGTAAAAACTGCTTACCAAAAAAAGACCACGCAAGTACGAAAAGACCATTGTGTTTTTTCATAAAAATTATTATGCTGTAAACAGTTATCAATTATTTAAAAAACATATTTACCATAGGCATAAATATAATTTGCAAACAACTTTTTTTCTATAGCCTTTTTTATGATCGTATCTAAACTATCCTTCCCCCCCCCTTTCAACTCCATAATCCATTGCGCAATTTGAAAAAGCGCAAAGTGCACTTGAAATTATTTGTATGTAAACTGGTTATGGTAATGAATTTCTACTAAGTCTTGTATCGATGTCTTCTAACAATGACCAATATATCAACTCAGAGTAAGGAAGGAGATTTTTAAACTGGAACACTTTTTCCCTCAAAATTTTGTTACTAGAGTAGAAATCTGTTTAAAGATTTATTAATCGTGAAATTTCTAGTATCATTAGTTATGGGTAAGGAATTATATTTTCTTCTTAAAGAATAAACAAATACTGTTTTCTGCTACTATACTACTATTTTTTAATTATAATTGAAATAGCAGCACAAAATCCTTGCCATCTTTATCTTACAATAGTGAAATATATATTATTCCCTCTACTTTATATTTTAACCCTCTGGCTACTCATCTCAGGATTTCCACGGTCAACTCAAATGTAGCAAAATCTACTCATAACGCGATTTCCGTGGGTAAGTCTTTCTTGCTTTAGGAGCGCATCCGTTCCCCCGCCCCGTTTAATCAGTGAAAAAAATAGCATACAGTATTATACGTTTAGTTTACGTTTTTGCCAAGAGATGTCGGTAATTGTCCACTAAATTCCGACATTTGAAGGCCCTTGGTATAACCACTCAATTTCCATTTTTGTCGCTTTTTTTTTCTTGCATAAATGGCTGCAAGTAAACATTCCGCGTTTGACAGAGAACATATTCCTGATGAATTATCAGATTCTGAAAAAGATTTTAGTTTTGATAGAGATAGAGATTTTTCAGACTGATCCTCAAATAGGGATTATTTTGATCATGATTCAATGAACTTGCAAAGCGTTAGGGAGTGGTGCAAAATTGATAAGAATATTCCTCCTCCTTAAATTAATATATATTTTACTTTTTTATATTAAGCAATAAATAGAAATTAAATGTAATTCAACTGAAATTTATTTTTAATATTTTATATTATTATTATTATTATTATTTTGACGATACCATCTGGAATTGGTTTTTCTAGCAATTTAGTTTCTCATGATAAAAATCTATATAAAAAATATTTCTAAGAAAGAGAAAAATGCATTTTCAATTCTCCAATATATATTGCCTTAAAAATTGCAAAAACAATTTTTGAAGCGATTTCGGTCCATAAATTGAGCAGGCAGAGGATTGATATTAAACTTGACTCAGAATCGAACTTTTTGTGAATAACAACTCTACCCTTCAATTATAAAAGAGTTCAAATATGTTTTAAATTGCCATAATATGCTAAATGTATTTACATTTATTTTCCTATTAAAATGGACTGATGAGAATTAAACTTGGTGATTATTATAATCAGATGCTGCATGTGAGAATATCCTATACAAGTTATAAAGATTTAAAATAATAAGATAAAACAAACAACTCACCTCTTGAATCAGGACACAAACAGATGATTTCAACCCTAAAAAAATGAAAGAAATATTAGTAAATGATGAATATATAATTCCAAGAGAATTTAATAAAATTGTATATTATAATATATATATATATATATATATATATATATATATATATAT
>JAPMOQ010019781.1:2237276-2288561 GCA_026543055.1 Argiope trifasciata | reverse complement strand
ATATATATATATATATATATATATATATATATATATATATATATATATAATCTGAGTGTGTGTGTTCTTGTATGGCTTTAGAAAAAAAATAGAATATTACACATAGAAAAATATAATATATGATATTGTTATACAATCCACATATAACAATATAACGTCTTCAAGAGAAAAAAAAAGTCTCTTGGCAAGCTGGGAAGCAAAGGGAAATTTCTTTATATCTGAATTGCTATCTGGCAACTTAAAATGATAATGTTAAGAAACAGTAAAAATGTGAGCTTGAAAACTTCTTTTCTGTTACTGACTACTAAAATATTGAAGTTATCGAAAAACTGTAAATACAAAAGTAGCCCATCTTAATAAGGCGCTAATTTGGCTGTGGGGATTTATTTTCCTGTCTCCAATATTAGGAATGTTACAGCGAAAGGAAAATTTAAACTACCGACCATTTCTACCCACTTTGATCTAGAAAGCCATTTATAAATTCTTTTGAGATTTTTTGTATTTATAAGAGCATATTCCAAACCAATTAAAATCCAAACAAAATTGCTCTAGTTATCCTGCTCACAAGAAAATACTGGCAAAGCGTCATATACACACGTAATACTGAGTTTTAAATATTGTTTTATATTTAATGGTTGAGTTCTAAGGACCATGATTGATGAGGAACTAAAATTTTCCCGAAGTTTTATCATGACAACCATTGCAATTGGAAGACTGCTTATAGTAATCTACCTAAAACTGCATGATCATTCTATAAAAATTTTGAAACACTTCATGAAGATATAGAAGTCTGGAATCTTAAAAAGTATTATATAATATTGGAAAAAACCATTGGAAAATTCTCCTAATTTACGAAATTTTAAATTGATTGAAATTAAAAGAAACCCTGAATCGAGAGTTTTTGAGAAGAATAAGAAAGTTCAAAATAAGTGGTATTTGCAGATTTATCAGATTATTAGCATTTTTAAGATTTTGAAATGAAATTTTGATTTGAAGAATTTGAAATAAAAGATAAATAAAACTAAAAATATATGAACGGAAATAAATTTTTAGTTCATATATTTTTAATTTGACAATTCATGTCTGAACCAAATTATAAAATTTTGTCAATTAATATTTCTTGGAATAGTTAAAAATTTAAATTCTAGCGCTTACATACATTTAATGTTGTTACCAATGTTTTGGACATCACTTAAAATTTTTTTAAAAAGTTCATTATAAACTAAAATCCCCAATTGTGTGAACAAAAAAAAAAAAAACTGAATGAAATATAATTTATGAAATTGTCATCAGCAATAAAAAAAATATTTATATTCCCATTCATTTTCAAGAAGTATATCAAAATATAATTGAGCAAATTTAAATTGGGATTATTTTCAATTTTAAAAATTTCTATGTTGCTTGAATAATATATTATAATAACTTTATAACTGCTTTTTGATATGCTTAATGACATAGGACTATTGAATTTATTTATGACACAAAAGAAATATGTTTGATTAATTTGAATTTTCATTTAATCATTTAAAAATATTTTTGACTTTTTTCAAGAATTACTGAAAAAGTAAACTGTATACTTTAACTTTTCATAACAAAGCGATGTTACTATACACTAGAAGAATAAGCCTAAAAATCTTTTGAAGAATTATTCAGGAATGAAATTGAAACATATAATTTCGTGTTAAAGGAAGAAAAGTAAGAAATTTTAAACAAATAATTTGTTTAACTTACTTTCGCCCATTCAAAAGCAATTGTCCATAATATCCTACCATTTTAGTTTATTTTCATCAGAATATTTTTCAAAACATAATATTTTAAAACTATTCTCAGCAGCATAATAAAAATATCGTTTGTAAGACTAAATAAATTCCGAAATGTTGCCACTAAAAAATAAACTGCATGAAAATGTATTTTACCAAATATAATGACTTTATCTGGAATAAATATTATTATATTTTTAATTGAAAAGAATTTTTGATGCTGAAAAATGTTCTACATATTGATGTTATTGCAGTAACTCTTTCATTATAATAAAGATATCTTTTCCCCTTTGTTTTTGTTCTGTTTTCTTCTATTTTTTTTTCTTTATAAATAATTACATCTTTTTTTGCTTTTCAGAAGGTCATAATATTTGAGAGAGAAATTATATAATTGATTTCATTCTAAAAAGCATATCAAAAAACAATTTCAAATTAATTTATTAATTTCTGCCATTTTTTAAAAATGTTTGGCAAAATTAAAATGTCTATTGAGCAGAACTTCCGACTTAAATTTATTGAAGACTTTAAAAAGGTATTTAGTTTTTCAATATAACATAATTGAATTCATAATAAGTTTCATTTTCTTAAAATAGCAGAATTTATTCTTAGATATAATTTAAGTGAAAACAGTGGGAAAGTTACATAAACCAAAAATGTTGAATAATAAAGTAAACAGTTTATATATAATTGCCATCTGTAACGTTAGGAGGAATTGAAAAAATGTTCTTTTGTTCTGTCACATCATTCTCATTAATGAATTATTGCATTCCTTGGGAAAAGACAAAAATTAGAGTTCCAGTCCTAAACATTGAGAAATAATATGGTTTTATATTTGATCCGTTGCTTTGTCATCGTTTGATTTGATTGAACCTCTATTTCGTTTATTCTATGCATATTTTTTTTTGTATCAAGCAATTTACTGAAGAATATCTGCCCCCAAACTTTAATATATCAGTAAAAGTGGAAATGAAAATTCTGCTGTTATATCCAAATTAAATATTTTATTATTCTGAAGTTAAAATTTAACAATAGCAAGATTTGATGCAGCATTCAAACAGGTTTGAATCCAGTTGCAATGCTAAATTGCGAATTGCGCAAGGTATTTATTTTCAAAAATTGCTTCAGAATAAAACTAATGGCATGGAAAGGCCTTTTTTTAAAAAACTATACAGAAACTAATTTTTTTAAGACGTTATAATAATATATCAGGAATTAACGAAGGTAAATTTCTATTATTTTTAATTAATTAAAAATAAAAATCCTTTATAGTGAGCCCGTACTAATCATGATTTGATTACTGTTATTGGTAGAACAGTTTGCATTGCACAGAACTGCATTTTGCGCTTTCCCATTATCATAAATTATCTAATTTACAGAAAGCCTTTATAATTATTAATATTTTGGCCACACAATCCAGTAAAATCTACTCAAAATGATTGTCATATTCCAAATAAATTAATTTGAGTGCAGAATTGCATAGTTTAATTCTAATTGAAACCGGATGATATTCCAACATTTAGGCAAATTCGCATTTTGCTTGATTTAGAAATATGAAAAACTAGACTCCAAGAAGAAAAAAAAATTATTAAAAGTCTTTTACAACAATAAGAGTCAAATTGTACACCTTAAAAAGACAAAAATATCTTGAAAAAAAATGCCGAAATAGCTAACTGCAAAGAAAAACCTCGGCGCATGTGCCCTTTAATGTTTACAAAGGCATCAAGACTTGTGGCTTTTTTCTGGCTGACAGATAAATGAAAACCTTACGAACCTTAAATATCACACATAAGAAACACTAAGGGATGAAACGCACAAACAAAAAGGAACACCGACTAGTGTATATTCAGTTTGAAAAGGAAAACTAAAAGAAAAATAAGACGATGTTTTCTGTTGGGGTTGGGGGGGGGGGGGGAGGGTCGAATCCTAGTGCAATCCTCTTCTTCTCTTGCTTGAAAATAGTGCAACTTGACAATGGACGGCGAAAATAAGATTTCAGTTCTTTCAGAATTCAGGCTATGCCTCGTGCAGGGATTGAAATTTTGTTATTTTTGTAATTTCTCTTTTTATTTTTTTTATTCGCCAGCTTTCTTTTGTTGATTCGTTTCGACGCCTTTTGTAGTCCAGATTTTTTTTTTCATCTTCCCCTCTTTTCTTCATACCCTCCCCCCTTTTGTTGGAATGGACTTTCGGCTTTTGTTCGACGGTTCGGAGATGTTCATTCCACTGTACCGGAGCCATTAAGTTTGTCTACGAATTCATACCATTCCAAAAAGGTAGAGCGAAAACTTTTTGGCGATTTTTTATTATTATTCTTTTCTTTCTCTCTCTCTCTATCTGTCGTGTCCATCCCTCTACCCCATTCCCGTAGAAAAGTTGATGGTTTTTGTGGTCTATAAGCCAGAATGGAAAGAATACATAGGGGGAGGGAGATTTAACAGCCACATTATAGTGGAAAAACTTTCATGTTTTTAAAAGAACTTATCATTATATGTTTCGTTTCTACAGAACAAAAATTGTCGTCATTTCTGTTGGGAAACGTGGACTATTTGCGAATAAGAGAAAGGGGTGTTGCCCTTATTGGTTGTAAAACGTTTTCTAGACTAAAGACTTTATATTCTAAGTAGCTTTATCATAGTATAAAAATGGATACCTATGTTAAGCAATGTTTCGTGACAACGTTAACGTTTAACCGAGCTTGAATTTTTAATCTTTAATTGGTTTCAAAAATAATTGCAAACGATTTTCGATATTTTTAAAAGCTAACTGCAGCATTAATAATCCCAAATAATTCAAAATTTAGATAATAGAGGCTAAATTTAAATCATTACTTTTCCTACGATTGTTTATGTGAAACTTTAGAAGTCCCCAAATACAAACATGCATTGACATTTTAATGAATTCGGTTATCAAATGCCGATTGGATAGTTACTTAGTTCTATTAATGTTCGGTTTTAAAGCAAGATTAAGACTATTTTGTACAGTCCTCGTAATCTTGTGATCAGATGACGAGAACAACACCTGAACTGTTGTACTTAATTTCATCAATTAAACTCAAAGCGTTTTTAAGTTATCTTTGCCTCAGAGAGTAAAATGGACGGACATTTTCCAAAAATTTTGTTTTTCGAACTGTGTGAGGTCGAAAACGTGGAGATTCATCAAATTCTCGTGGTCGAATTTTCTGGCCATTACTATACTCTTGTTATATTATATATATGAGAAAGTAAATACTTCTCAAAAGGCGAAGTAAAAACTTATTCTTATTATAAACATTACTATAAGTAAACATACAGTATGATAACACTTTGTAAAACTAAGCGGGGGCACATTTCTCGTTTGAGACTGGCAACGCCCTAACAAACCATCCATGATTGATGATGATTAAATTAAGGCTGTGATCACAAATGACCAAATTATTTTTATTCGCGGAAACAGATTTTCATCATTTTTAAACATTTGATACGACTTGTTTGGTTAAAAATGGTGATCTACAAGCAATAAGAGAATAATTGAAATGGATTGTATTTCAAGTGCGATTTAAGGCTCAAAAATAAAGGAAGAGATTCATTTTAGACATAATAATGACAGATTATATAAAATGATATGGAGCGAAAGCAATCATAGGGCGAGCCATACCATACCATACTTTTGGCATCATCCTTTATCAGAAAGTTATGCTATTTTTCCTGGGGGATTAATAGGGCAAAGTCTATTGCCAAATTAAAAAAAACAATCCCAATTAAACAAGACAATTATTTTAAATTTCAAACAATATTTCCAAAATTATTCTTCTGCGACAACAACGCGCCGGGTATCAGCTAGTTATGAAATAAATCTCTTTGTTAGAACCAAAAATAGTTGTTTACAATTGATGCCAGATGCTAATAGAGATTTTCAGAGTCCAATATTTTGTTTTTATGTGTGTGTGTCTGTTTATCATTAACATTCTTTTTTCCATTAACATTTTTATTTGCTGAGTTAGTAGGAGACTATTGTCTCACAACTTTTCCTCTGTGAACTTAGAGCACTGGAAGACCTTGCCAAGATCACATGCTGTTACTAAACTAGCCAAGTTGTTTTGCTTGGCATCTACCAAACACTTTATGAATACAAGAAATAAAAAGCTATTGAATCAAGTTTAAGATAAATAAATTAGTAAATAAAGCAACAATTGGCAATTCTCCCTATTAATTTTACTAAACAACGAAGACCTGTCAAGAACGACCATTTCCTACTACCGATTAATGTCAGCAAAACCTTAACTGGTTTGGGAAGAATGATTTCAGCAATTCTCGCAATTTTCCTCTAATAGTGAATTCTCGAAAAGGTTCTCATAAGCATAGACTAATTGCGATTATTAAAAAATCAGACAGCCTGATAGACGTTAGAAAACAATCGATAGCCTGGTACAAAGCGTCTTTTGTTTTTCAGGCCAATTAGGAGAAGGGGTAGCAGCGGCAACGAATCCACAAAACTGCTGAATGGAGGGAATCTTGCATTATCTAACCTTTTGTCACACAGCAGCCTGCGGCTACAGTTACTTGAAGACAAAGCGCGGTATAACAATGATAGATATTCAACAATGTCGACTGACCGGCTCTCAACTTCAACCTTGAAGCTACACGCTCATAGATAAGAGAAGTAGATGGAAAAGTAATAAATAAGTAAGAAGAAAAAAAATAGAAAGTTTTGATCAAAAAATGTTTTGACAGGCACTGGGGGAATGGTTATGGGTTAAATCAAAAGAGGGTCACGTCGAACTGCATTTATACACACATATGGATGCTAGATTCCATTAGTGTAACTCATTATCTATCACATACTAAAATAGAAATCAGCAGAGAAAATATTATATGCCCAAGACTAAGTTCAATGATATCTTTCATTTGCTGACAAAAAACACACACCTTTAAATTTAATAGAGATGATTTAATTAAAAAAATTATAATGAAACATATATCCAGAGTGTCCGCTAAGACCGAATAGTTAATAAGCCCTACGTTTAATTATATTAACGTCTTACTTTAAAACAACACGAGAACTATTTTTGAGAAGGATCTCATAGTTTTGAGTCGCTAACCTGAGCTGGCATCCCTTGTTCACACCTCACCAACGGGTGGACGTTTGGCCGCGAAGGATTTAATGAGCACCAGACTCACTTACAGACGGTTCTTAGGTGGAATTGAATCTCGAAACTGAACCCTCCAGTTCAGAACTCAAGACCTTTCCACCAAGCCACCACAGTCCTTAATAAACCTCAAATTAGCAATTTTCCTACCTCGAAAACCTCAAATTCCTATTAGCGATAGGAATAGCTTTCAGTTTGGAAAAATGCTCCAAATGAAATAAAGAACATTTTTAAATATTATTTGAATCAATAAATGTACTGATGAAGAATTTAAACTGTAAGTTTTTACCCAATCCCAAAATATTATTTGTCACATTTAATAAAATAATCTTTGCACACTCGAAATTTTACAAACAATGAAAAAAAAAAAACATTTATCCTAATGTAATTAAAAACAACCGAGTTAAGGAGTTTGAAATTCCTATTTCAAGCCAATCAACAGCCACTATAGATAGACAGTGCATCTTCCTAGAGATGTCTGTTGAAATGACATAAAAACGACCAATAGAAGCTATCTTCAGCCCTTTCAAGGGTCCGGCCCACCAAATTTATCTATCATCGAAGGAAGTTATGTAGATTGGGATAAGTTCTGACGCATTTTTTAGTAAGACAGAAACTCAGATGATTCACTTTCTTACTTCACATATGTTTTTTTTTAATAATAATAAGTAGCCAAATTCATTAATAATAAATTTATCTAAAAAGTTAAATGGATTACTTTTCTTATGCATAGCTTAATTCTAAAAATATTTTAATATACTAAGTTCTGAAAAAAAAAACGGTCCTTTAAAGGGTAGGTAATCATGTGAATTTCCTTGACTTTTGTTTATGTTTTCTTTCCATTAAATCTATTATTTATAATTTCCTGTTCCCTATTCCTTAAACTGAAATTTTTTTAATTCAAATTGTGACATTATTTCAGCCGTGTTTTTCTATTAATTTAAAATCTTTTCTGTTTATGGTAAACATGAGTCTTCTTCCTTAAAATAGCTGTAATTTTTCATGCAAACTACGCAAATTATGTCTCAAATATTTGTTCTTTATTCATCGATGAGAATTGCGCATTTAACCATTTGATTTTAAAAATGTAAGCATTTGCAATTTTCTTGTAACAATAAAATTGCTTTTGTTTATTATAAAAATTAGGAAATTGCTGAAATTCAGGGAAAAATTGTATGGTAAAATCGATATCACTGAAAAAGGTTATTAAAAAAATTTGATGAAGAAAAAATAAGTTTTGCGCTATAATATTTTTGGAAAAAATCGCGCCTTATTTGTTGTTAATGAAAAATTTAAGGGTAATCCTATTCATAAGGTCTCATCAAAATCTTGTCTATCTTGTCATTATTTTTTACCTTTGATATTAACAAATCTGGCATTCATCTATAGGAAAATGGTAAGTTGTGCCTTATTTAAAACGGACGGGACAAGACGGGACAGAAAAATTAAATAGAAGAAATGAAAGGCGATGGGCAGAATAAGATTTTAAAAATATCCTGTGTTATTTTGCTTGTTATTTTAAGCCTTTTGTCGCTCGTGTATGTTAATTTGACATTAAAACTATTTTAATGGCCTCTGCATGCAATCATATATCATTATTTGTTCATTAATCAGAGAAATATAATTTTGATTTTTTTTGACACGCCATTTTACAATAATTATAATAATAATTTTTTTTCGCTTACGATGAAAATTTTAAGAAATAATTATATTAGCACGCAATGAATCAATAGAAAAGCATGGAAAACAAGCTACTTTTGATTGTAACACTACTTTTTTCCAAATGCAAGCAGTACCTTTACAACTGTATTATATGCTTCGTCATATTTTATAACCAAATTAAACTTCTCTAGTAAGGATATTTTTTTGGTCCATTTGCTGCAGATCTTGGTTCAATTATCAGCAATGATGAAAAAAGGTTTTACAATTGTGCCAAGCAATTCTTTTATAGATGTCCTGCAGGCAGTGCAGATGGGGAGAAAGACAGCTATTTATTACCCCGAAAGGAATGCTAGTACTTATTCAGCAGTCGACCACAGCAAATCCTGTCAATACTGCTGCCTTCAGTGGTGGCGGGGTGGTCAGCTGTATGCAAGAAGATGTCCTGCAGGCATAAAG
Organism: Argiope trifasciata; assembly: GCA_026543055.1. NCBI lineage: Eukaryota > Metazoa > Arthropoda > Arachnida > Araneae > Araneidae > Argiope > Argiope trifasciata. The sequence goes on along the minus strand of JAPMOQ010019781.1, from coordinate 2,279,558 downwards.
AAGCATGCATGCTCGAATATGAAATGTTCCACTGCACACGTTGCTGCAGTATTATGGAAACAAAAGTACAAGTACCATAGAGACGAGTGATAAAATCTCTTTTTAAAGTAATTGGGTCTCTTTAAACCAATGCTTCACATGGTCCCATATAGGAAGAAATCTATATGGATCAGATCTGTATATCTTGAGTGCTATAAAACAGACCCCTCCCCCCCGACATGTCCAAGTCTGTATATTTGATATCCAGCCAGTGATATACAGTACAACTGAAATACGCCGGAGTTGCACCATACTTGGACCATAGGGGCCATTTATTGTCACTAAAAGTATGTCATTTAGGACATTGCTTTAAATACCAAAGAGAAATATCAAGTATGAATGCCCCGTGAGTCACTCGGACAGCAGATATTGTACAATTCATCAACTTCCTAGTATGCCGGCCCATACAGTGATAGACTAGTGATCCTAATGTATCTGCAGGCGGATTGTGTAAAAATTGAAGTCAGAGCATGTCTGCCTGCTGTGATTATTGAAGTAAACAATCGCATGGGAATTACGCTTCATCCGTTTACGAGATATGTGCAATTGAAACTTCATCGGTTTCGTATTTTTGAAATAAGCATTCACAAAAGCAAAATATGTAGCTGAAAGTCACTTGAATTAAAACCTTAAGCAGTTGTGAAAGACAGTACCCTGTACACAGTAGTGCTGTTCGCATTCCTTTCCCTGGCTAGTGTGTGTGTTCTCAACTCGGGAGATTCTTTCACCACCCGAAGTATTACATTTTTCTGTGTAAGTGTAAGCACACAGTGTGTTCTTCCACCAATATCATAAAGATTGTTTGCAGGGTAGACGATTGCAATATTTCACAGTCAAGTCAACCAACCTGCAAACGATGGCATTTGGAGGACGGCTTGGTGGATAACGACTAGAATAATATCTAGTAGTTGGCGAGGCCTTCTCATACTTTATCATTGATCGATGAAGTATGTCATTAATCTAGAATATATTATCCTCGTGTGACAGTAAACGGTAGTTACTAGATACAACTTTTAAATACGATTCGAACAACGAATTGACATTATTTCTCGTGAACCAATATACTAGAGGGACATTTTGAATATCTTCCTAAGTAAGCAAAGAACAGTTTCTCCTCTAGTCATGCTACAATATCCAGTTTCCACCGTGTAAGTACTTAGTAAAGAAATTAAGATTGGATACCGAAATCAATATCGATAATCGATACCGGTATCGAAATTGATTCGAAACATTCCGATTAGCTTTTGTTGCGAAAAAAAGTAATAGAGATATTTCCCCCATCTTAGCAGTTTTGCCGGCTAATGTAGCTTTTCTTCTCCTAAAGCCTCGTTTCAATGTCCCATTGCCTTTACAGATATGATCTTAAATCTGCCATCTGATCCATTGTAGGACCACTCTCGCCCATGGACGTCAATCGGTAGCTTTTCGCTAATTTTTGGTAAAATAAAGGGACATTAAAGAGCATCAGATAACCACAAATAAGTGAAACAGGGCAGAATGAGCCCATAAGGGCCGTGGGGTTGGAATAAAGATCTTTTCAGACGGCCTATGTGCGACTTGAGGCCCATTTCCCCCTCTTTACCAACTTTTGTAAAATTCCGGCGTTCTTTAATGTTTATTTTACCAACAATTTGAGGGGAGCTCCAAATCGACGCCCACAAGTGGGAGTAAGTGATCTTACAATGGGTCAGATGGCAGATTTACTATCATATCCGTAAAGGAAACGGACCGTCGGAACGGGGCTCAAAAGAAACATGGCCCGAATGTTTCAAAATAAAGAAGGAAAAATAATCCCAAAAGTGGTTAATAAAATCGCCCATCGTCTGCTTCTAATAACTTAAAGTGAACAGAAAAACTTTCTCAAGTTTCTTCTCTGAAATATTTGTCTTAAAGAAATTTCTTGCGAGTTTCTAAAATCATTATCTAAATGTTAACGAAACGATGCCATACGTTTTCAAGTTGCCGTTATAATAACAATAGAAGAAAAACTGCATAGTTCGTTTTAATAATATTCAAATTAATTTGTTACAAATTGTAAAAATTTAAAACATTCTTCCAAATTTAGGATGAACAGAAAAGCTAGGAAAAGAAAAAAGAGGGGAAAAAAACAGGGAAATTTTTCCATTAGTAGCAAAAGCTCGATAAGAAATTCCCTTTTTCGGAAAAGACCATGAATGAATAAAAAGTAACAAACTGCAAATGACAAAAGGGAACACAAAATAAAGACAAGAAGGAAGTAAATAAATGAAAGGGGACACGAAATTCACCATTACAACCCGCCTGTGGCACAATGGAAGCCGGACAATGCGGTGAGGAACAACACACTCTGGTGGTCCATTGTTAAGACTACTACTTCCACCCAGTGGCGGTTCTTTGATTTGGTTGGCACGGTGTGTTCCTTCTATCTGTCTACGTCTGAAAAGACACGCGTACAAAAGACCCATAGAAAGAACACGGGGGCCGGTCGCGCTCCCTACCAATTTTAGGGAATAATACCGCCTGGAAGAAGAAATTGACGTCTCTTGCGTTTTATTCTGATAGGAATGTGTTGCAACGTAAACGGAAGCTTTTACTTGTTTTGGAAGTTAATTTTTCAAAACAAATCATCAAGGATATTAGATTTACAATGTGTTAAATTGAAGTAACTCTTTTCAGAGCTTTGTAGAAGCAAAAGTCAGAAATTATAAGAGCAATCAATCTCAGTGGAAAGAATTTCAGAGAGAGAAAGCGAATAAAAAGAAGAAGGAAAAAAAAAAAAAGATAAGAAAAGATAAGACACGATGAGAATGATAAAAAATTAAATTAAAAATAAAGATTTGGTTAATGGTGTATAGATTTTCTTTATAATAAAACACTTCGTTTTACTTTATACACATCAATAAATTGATATTAAATTAAAAAATTAAATTAACATTAATATTTTGTTTTCCTACTGCTATACATTCGTTATAAATTTCCAAATATGCGCAACGATTGTGTTTGATTTAATATTCGACAATTCCATTACGCATATAATATAACTTACTAAATTATCTTCTTGTGTTGCTTCCTCTTCGAAATTTTCATGCTCCATTTGTTTCAAAATATATGCCACTGAAATTAAACATTCACTTGACCAATGCTTCCCCCCCCCCTTCTTATTCTCTGAGTAAGGTTACATTAAGTTATTAAATTCAGAGAAAATTTGGCATTATAGAACATTTAATCGAAAAAAATTAATAACCGCAGAAAGATTGATGAAATTTTGAACATATCTTAAAAAAAAACTGTATCTTACCATTTTAACTTTCTGATTTTTAATAATTTCGAAAGAAAAATTAGATCAGTGATTTAAAACTATATTTATTATTCAAATGCACATGGGTGGATAGTCGGGTAGATATTCTGTTAAGGAATTTCAGCCAAAATTTTGAACACATAACTATAATTTTGGAATTAAAGCAATTCAAACGTTATAGAGCTTCAACAGCACAGTTCAGATGTTTTTGACATCACATAAAACTTCTCCGCAGCTGAATTTTTGATGACAATACTTTCTCATTGCAAATTTCATATATAAGAAAAAGACATTAGAATTTAATTTAATAAATATATCCTTTGATTTGAAAAGTCTTATTTAGATCGTGGCTGTACGAAATATTAAATATTCTGTTGAAATGGAAATATTTAACAGGAAACAGCAAAGTTCTTTAAACATGTTCAAATAATTCTATGATCTTTCCTTTTGACCCAGGTGTTACTATTTTTTTTATGAGCAATAAATCTCACTTTTCGTTGCAATTTTTTTTTTTGCCGAGAAAAAACAGCAAGATAAATAGAGGTTTTAGTTTTTCGTTTAGATCAATATTCGGTTTCTATTTTTCATGATTGTTAATTTTATTTAAAAATCTCAGAATTTTGAACAGTGGGCACATGGAAAGACAATTATGCCTCCGTCCGATTTAGACACCAATGCCATATCAACAGCAAAAAATTAAACCCTAGAAAAAATCGAATCCATGGCCATGGCAGAATAGATCCTCCAAATCGCAATCTCAAGTTCAGGTATCATAACCATGCGCGAAATAAATTTGTATCAGCAAGATTCGAGCAAAAAAAAGTTAAGTTCTTAACAGTCAGGAATCATCAATTTAAAATGAAGTTGTACACAAATAACTACAAAGAGAAAGCATAAAATATTATCCGTCGTAGCTAAGAAAATATATACATTTCTTATATATTTCTTAAATATATAAGAAAAATAAGTGAAACTAATGATAAGCAAGATCTCTTTTTTCTCCTCCTTTCGTGTAGTTGCAATTTTGGATTTTGAGGATTGAAAAATACATGCTATATGTGTTCTAATCCAGATATAAATATCCATAAGTTATTTCATTCTAAACTGATAATTGCCATAACAAGCTTATTCCCTTATATCTCTTATTATTTCCGAGATGAACATATTTATAATGAATTTCAACAATAGGCTGCAAAGTAAGCCTGTGCACTAAGCAAAAGTGCCTTTGCTTAGTGCACAGGCACTTTTCTATATCTAGATACCAGTTTTTTTACTATAAATATCGGTGTTCTGAAATTAAGTGGTGGATAAGGTCCAGATTTCAAGGGCCACTATTTATTTTATATGTTATTTAAGTTGGTGATCCTAAATGCATGGTCATTTAAGTTTTTTCTTATTGTTGTTTTAATTTAATGCAATATAGGAATATATAGAATAATTTACACAAATAAAATTCGGCGCACAGAAATAAATCCTAAATAAACGTAAATAATGAAAGAAAAATGTTAAATTATTCTAAAATATAAAAAGACCAATTAAAAATCCATTTACCCCATTTAATGCTTAACCCTCTTCTTTCAAACAGCTATAACTGAACAAATGAATAAAACATACAGTTTCATAATTAGGAATTAATGCCATCAAAATGATCGGCCCTGAGCCATTTCCCGTTCAACCCATCGAATTTGGAACGAAACAAAAGACGGAAATTTCTCGTCAGCGATAGCGAAAAAGCGACGACACAAAAGACCCTTCCCGAGGAAGACAATGAGAAGTGGGTAGGTGGGGCGACCCCCCAAGTGAAACACAAGGATAGAGAGAAAGGATGGGACGCAAAACGGGCCAGATTCCGGGCCTTTGTCCCGGCCAGAGAAGTTTATATTTGAGTTTTGAACGAGTGGCATCCTGTTGTATTGTTGGAGTAGAAGCTTTTATTTTCGCGGAGTGAAAGACACAGAAAGAGAGAGAGATGCATTGTGGGAACCCATGGGGACCTTTTGTCGGCAGTGGTACAATAGTTTTCCACTCCTGACCCGATTTGCTAAATGGGAAAGGGCCATTGTTGCCCACAATGACAATGCTGACAGGCAGCGAGACGCAGAAACAAAGCGGGCATGGTCTGCCTTGGGCCTGTTGTGGTGGTGGACAATAGCGGAACGGTCGGCATGGGCGGATATATGTTTACTGGAGATCGAGATGGTCGCGTGTTTTGTTAAAAAGGGTCAATGGCGATTCTCGAATTGCATTTCAGAAGTCGCTATGGAAGTTGGGTAACGTCTTATGCAGCGAAATTAATAACATCGAATAGTGTCCAGTGAATGGACGGGAGATCAATTGGACCAGATTTAATGGGCTTCGGTCAGAATCTTGAATCAGAATTTGAGTTCATATGCTTTAGAACCGGGATCTATTAGCTATATGACTGGCTTTAGGTACCCTGTGGATTTATTAAGGCCATACCAGAATGCTAATTTCAAAATAAAATTTAAATTATTGTATGGTTATTTTAATTAATCATTTCTTAATTAAAAATAAATATTATTGGAACTATTACTAATTATTATTATAATACTTAATATTATAATTATTATTATTATACTTAATATAATAATAATAATAATAAGTATATTAAAAATTTACTATTATCTAAAAGCCTTACTCTTCATTAGGAAATGAACACGAATTACTTTTTAATAAAAAATAATTATGAAAAATATATATTATAGCGCAAATTATTTTTTATAAAAATCGAAGCATTAGTGAATTTCTAATCTAATGAATTTTTAATAGCTTATTTCAATAAAAGATAGGAAGTCAAAAGATTCTAGTTTTTCTCTTTTTCGGGGAAAGATAAACATCTATACAAAAAAAAAAATCCCCATGACATAATTTTTTTCTTTTTTATGAAAGATAAAAAGCAATAATAAGGGTTGAGAGTTTCATTTTCCCTCAGAAAAGCTTAAAGTTCTTATATACACTGAAGTGACAAAAGTCATGGGATAGTAATATGCAAATATACAGATGGCAGTAGTATCGCAGCGGAAAAGTATAAATTTCCAGAACTTTCATTTGTGTTTAAGTTATTCATGTGAACAGGGTTTTCGTGATTTATGGTGGCACGACGAGAATTAACAGACTTTGAACGTGGAATGTTAGTTGGAGCTAGACGCATGGGTCATTCCATTGCGGATATCGTTAGAGAATTCAACATTCCGGCATCCACAGCATCAAGAGTGTGCCGAGAGTATGAAATTTCAGGCATCACATCCCACCATGGACAACGCAGTGGGCGACCACCTGCACTTAACGACCGAGAATGCCGACATCTGTGTAGAATGGTCAATGTTAATAGACACGCAACACTTCGTCAAATAACTGCAGGAATCAATGTGGGACGTACGAGGGACATGTCCGAAGGACTGTGCGGCGAAATTTGTCTTCCTTGGGCTATGACAGCAGAAGACCGACTCGAGTGCCTTTACTGACAGCACGACATCGCCTGCAGCGACTCTCCTGGGCTCGTGAGCATATCGACTGGTCCCTAGACCAGTGGAAAACCGTGGCGTGGTCAGATGAGTCACGATTTCAGTTGTTACGAGCTGATGATAGAGTTCGAGTGTGGCGCAGACCCCTCGAAGCCATGGACCCAAACTGTCAGCAAGGCACTGTTCAAGCTGGTGGTGGCTGCATAATGGTGTGGGCGTTTTTACATCGTATGGACTCGGTCCTCTGGTGCAACTGAACCGATCATTGACTGGAAATGGTTATGTTCAGCTGCTTGCAGATCACTTGCAGCCATTCATGGACTTCACGTACCCACACAACGATGGAATTTTGATGGATGACAATGTGCCATGTCACTGGGCCAGAACTGTTCGCGATTGGTTTGAAGAACATTCCGGACAATTCCAGCGCATGAACTGGCCACCTAGATCGCCCGATATGAATCCCATCGAGCATTTATGGGACATCATCGAAAGGTCCATTCGTGCCCAAACTCCTGCACCATCCACACTTTCACAATTATGGACGTCTATACAGACAGCATGGCTCAATATTCCTGCAGAGGACTTCCAACGACTTGTGGACTCCATGACACGTCGAGTTGTTGCACTTCGTCGGGCAAAAGGAGGACCGACACGATATTAACAGTCATCCCATGACTTTTGCTACTTCAGTGTATAAAGAGTATGCAATAAAATATATGATTTGACGTATATCATTTCTTCAGATAGTTGAAAACTAAAGAAATGTCTACTAAGGAGTTAATCTACTTTATCAGAAATGCGGAGAGAGCGAACATACACTGTTTTTTCTATCCTCTACCCGTTTTGTAATTTCCCTTCCTTGTTTCATGTAATTTTTCTAGGAATTAGACTTCCAAAGAGGTTTATTTTCCCGATTACAGTTTATTGATTTTTGTTTTAATTTGCCTTTTATAAAAGAAATAAGAAATATATATATGTATATTTAAGCCAAAAATATGGCATAATATTGTAAAACGAAAATTATATTAGAAATCGGTACTAACAAAAAATATTAGATGACAATAAACTGAACATTGTAGTGTTTATTTTTTATTTCATCATATGACAAACAAAATATTCACACTAATTTTATGATTATTTTTTTTTCGCTTTTTCTTTAAGCAGATATTATTTGCCCAGATGCAACATTAAGAGATATAAAATCTCTTTCGTAATACTCGCGTACACTATCCATCTGAAGACTATTTCTTTTATCAACCATTTCTACTACTTACAAATAACAATGTAACCATATCAATGAGCAGAATAAATATCTTTGAGTGTTGTAAGGCTTCCTTCCGTAATTGTTCTGAAAATGCATGGCATGAATCGATATCTCACCGGATCTCTGACGAAGTGAATAATTGTTTTATAGTGGTTGTGTGTGTTATGAGAGACGAATATATGATAATAAATTTTTCTGATTCTGATAATACCTAATATGAATTATTCAGGATACATATAGATCTAGCATGAAGAAGGATTCATGGTAAAGTGAAATATTGCGCCTGCGGGCAGTCAAAATGATCTTGTTGCATCTGGGATAGTTTTCTGATGCGTCCTCAGCATACGAAGGACAGTGCCTTTCTGAAAGAATTACTGGAGGAATTTCACTGTATAATGTGTTTCGTTTGGCTGTCAATCTGATTGTTGACAGTAATTTGTCACCTAGACATATGTTTTTTTCAGTTTTGAATGCTACTTTTTAGAACATATTAAGAAGATCGATACCACAATTTCCTTCCTCTTAAAATCATCCAATGCTTAATGCAGAACATGCATTGCTCTAACAGGATCAATAACACCAACAGAACCCCTTTCTGAGTCAAAGTGCTAACATGCGGCTAGAACACTACTATGTACCTCCTCCCATGATTGTGATAACGAATGAGTGATCAGAAGTAAAACCACGTATAGAAATTTTAATCAACTTTCGGAAAATATGTAACTTTATTATTCAAAGGAAATGTAAAACTGATTCCAAATCATGCAGAGCATGAAATGGTTGATAAAATAAACATTGAGTGGAAGTAGTATTTCGAAAATTCTCGCATATTCTCTAATAATGATGTTATCCCCACGAATGTCTTGCACAGCATTGGCATATAATCGAAATAGCTTAAATCGAAAATGGCATCCAAATCGAAATTGGCATGTAATCGAATCTCATTTAGTATTCAGAATATTAAATTTTGGCATGATTCTAGTTTTGCTAAATATGTCGTGTGAACGTCGGCAAGGAGATTGGTGATAAATTCCTGTCATACGGTAAATATTTGAAAATTGAGTTTTAGATGCGTTTATTCAAACCACCCGAAACAAAATAAAATATTTATTTATTTATTTTAAATCACAAAACATCATACTAAATTTGATATATTTAAGTTTCTTTCAATTATAGCGTTTACTTGCTTCTGAAAGCATAGACCGATAGAGCGTAGATTCTTTGTTGGATTAGGCTCAAAAGTTGATAGATATCCAAACTATAAATGCTAATTCCGAATATCAAATTATATCTATCTATATTTTTCCGTTTTGTAGTTATTGTGTTGAATTATATTCGACTATCGGACACACAAACTTCTTCAAAGCGAATTTAGTTCAAAATTTGACGGAAATCTACAAATTTTCTATAAGGATTCTATAACACATTTCTTCCATCTAGTATGTCATTGTTGCCAGGGTGTGCCAGAGACAGATATTTTCATAAAATGTATTTTTAGAGCTCAGAGAGGTCAAAAACGGGGAAATTAGTAAAAATCTTTGCTATTTTTTTTGTTGTTAAAAATTTCTATATTTTATCAATATTAAATATATAAAAAAGTAATAAGAAAAGGAATACACACAAAAAAATAGGAATGAGGAAGAAAAAAATCCTTAAGCTTTATCCCGAATATGTAAGTAACTATCCTTGTTATGGACTTCAAAAATTTCTCAGTTTCCTCTCCAAATCTATCACTAACAACCAACAGATTAGACTCTTGATGATTTGGAAGTACATATTAAATAAACTGTATACTTAAATTTCTGTGGAAAAAAAGAGTGTCCCATCCTCTATGTGAGTAAAGTTTTCGCACTTTATTGAATTAAAATTTTTAAGATGAAAACTCAAGAATTTTAAACAAGAATGACTATTTCAAAATTAAAATTTTCTTACATCTTTACTAAATAAACACCAGCCTACACTGACCTTTATATTACTCTCTTAACCAAATGAAGTCTCAACGTAAAATGTTACTTAACCAAATGCAACTCTTCGGCGACTTCAACCCACTTCCCATGCAATTGGAGATGGTAGAAAATAAAACGGTGCCTAGGCCTAATCCCAAAGATTAGGATACCGAAAGCAAAGTCGCCATGATTTTGCGGAGAAAATATTAAAATGCAGAAGATTTAGTCTTTCCACCCTCATCAATGGAAGTTGCAGAACAAAAGGGTCGTCTTTCGCCTGTGTAATCCCTTAACAATGAAACGTAGAGAATAGAATGTCGGAACAACCCTTATAACACAAGAATTAGCATGTTTTCCATTAAACTTGATGATGGCGGAGAACTAATGTCGTTTTGCGCTAAGGACCATTTAATATTTTTGGATGTCTTCTGAATGGAAAATTTCTAAGACATGGATTAATATTATCTTAATCCTAATGTATTTGCTACTTTTGTTAGAGAAGACGCTTATTTACGCTACTGCTTGGGTTGAAAAGTTGCTGAAAGTTTTCCATCTAGACGGTAGTGTTTGAAAAGTGCCGGCGGATTTGAGTGAGGAATAAAGTTAAATCTTCGAATTTGGATGATGAAAGAGTTATCCTAAATGGATGTCTGTATAATCTAAAGATTTTCGTTTCAGTAATTTTAACTTCTTTCATCAAGATTCGACTTTAAAATTTAATGCGTTGCCATGAAATGGATTTAAGATAATATCGAGATAGAAATTCTTCATTTACTATGTTTCTAATTAAAATAAGGCACTTATTAAAAATTCATACTTTCCAGAAGTCATCTCTGACAAGAAGATTTGTCTCTTATTAACTTTCAATGAAATGTAAGTGAACTTTGATTACTATATGCAGTGGACAATAAGATAATCAGGTTGGCATTACCCCCAGCTCCCCAATGCATCAGAAATAGTAGACTGACAGCTTTAGCCAAAGTATGGAGGAGGAAATCAAATTTGAGTTCTAAATGCCATGAATGACCCACGCTTATAGCTCCTCTTGTAGGAAAAATATCCCGTCACTGGATTGGAAGTAAGACAGCTAAACAACATTACTTTACCAAGCAGGCAAATGCATGTTTACTTATTTTGAAAACTTCCACCCTCGTATCCAGATATTGAATTGATATAAATAGATAAAGCGTTAGTGAATGTGTAAGGACATGTGCCAATTTTTGGCTTTCTCCTACATAAAGTATATAAAAATAGTATTGCAATGTTTCGGTTTCGAGATTTGATCAAGTTTCCTGGCTCAAAATTTCCCTCATTTATCTGCTTGTCTTATCTTAGCAATTATGGTTGGTCAGGTAATATATGAGTAACTCTCCAAAAAGTTTCTGTCTATAAAATGCAAATGAAACACATTTTTTTAAAGCAGCTTTACCTTTGAATAGTCCAAAATTAATTGTGATCTTACGAATTGTATTTAAGAACGTAGTCACCATAATTTTGGAATAAGTGACTTACGATGAAAGATAATGTCTATTTGGTAAGTAAATGCGATTTCGAAATGTTAAAACAAAACCAAAACAACGAAAATAGCAAATGAAAGAAAGCTAAGGAGAGCTAAGATAAGAGATATTCAAGAGAGCTAATATAACTTTGAATAAGAGAAAATAATCTATTGAGCCTCGAACCTGGATTGCAGAAACTCTTACATACCGACTATTAAATTCAGTTGTTGGAGGGGGTGAAGCTCTTTACTTTGCGATGTGTCACTTAGCGATTCGCAATGCGCGAATTTTCATGCTATTCAGAGCAGTTTGTTCCGTAGAATAGTGAAGCCTTAAACTGCGATTCTTCTCCATGTTGATTGATTCTTTTTACTTTTTTTATTCGTTTCTTTATTATCCATAAAATTCTTAATGTGAAAAATAATAATAAAATGAAAAGATTGCAACTCTAGCTAAGGGACACGCTGCCAATGTTAAGAATATTATAGAATCTAAAGTACTGAAATGCCAATTAGGATTTGGATTTCTGGCGCAAGATCCTAATACAGAATATGCTGCGCCGAAACAGTGTAAAATTTCTCCATTAATTTTCTATTGAAATTCCAATAGCTTTAATCTAAAAAAAAACCCAATAAAAGTACGATATCGTATTAACACCAAAAAAAATTCCAAATTACTATTTAATGTAGTTTAATTCCCAAGGAACACAACAATATTTACATGATTAATTAATGCGCAGTTCAGATAATGCTATTTTATATTAGAGGATTATAAGCATATAAAGAGGATTATGCATGTTATGCGACGATTATGCAACAACACATATGTGTCATATGTTTATTTTTCTTTATTATTGTATTAGTTTTAGTACATGAAATTGAATTATTCAAACTACAGCTTTAACATTGTAATGCATCTAACTGGATAAATGTCGATAATACCAAAGTTAAACATTCTATCCATGAAAACAAGTTAATTTAACTTTAACAATCCCTTAGTAATCTCTTGGATATCTAAGTTAAGGATAAGGGTTTTATCCTTAGAATTCTATGAAGTAGCTTTAGAAAACAATTTTAAGCTTTGATTTTGAACCAGAATCTTATCTTCTGCAGTTGACTCAACATTTCAAAGTTTTAAGTTCTAAATAGAAAAGGAAATATTTTAGAACTAAATTTAATTTGTAAGCCTTTCTGCTTCAGGTTACAACTAACTTGCATCGTACAGCCAGGGAATTTTCTGTAAAAATTTATTGTACTGAAAACAAAGTATTCTTTCACTAATACTGCAAGGCTTCTTAACATAGTCTTCAACACAATTTATAGACTTTAAAAAATGTGGTCATTTTTTAACTATAAAAAATACTGCAATATTTATTTTAAGAATTTTTTTTTAATTCTTTCACTTAAAGAAAGTTGAACTGGAATGTAGTTGGTATCTTTCAGAAGGTACTTATTTTTAATTTTCATTTGATGTAAAAAGGGTTTTTGATCAATAATATGCAAAGTAAGTTTTAGGATAAAATATTAATCAAATTTCAACTTTATAATTAAAATTGTGCTTAAAATCTGATCAAAGGCAGCCAAAATGCATTTATTGAGACAGATTCAGTGAAAATGTTAAATTCATTTTAAAGGTCTATACTTCATAAATAATGTTCACGAATGGCATGCAAGGCATTTGCGACCTTGCCCTACATTCTTAATTTTATATGGTGAAGAACTTTATTGGAAAATATACCAGAAAGTTTATAACTACCATTCACGATATTTTTAACATACAGCTGCATTAAATTGTTTACAAATAATGTGCTAGCCTATAAACTTTATATGATTTGATATATCCGGGCCTTATCCAAGATCCTTGACTTTTTTGAGGGAGGGAAGTAAGCCTTTAATTAGAGAGTATGCCAGAAAGTTTTGGAGAGACCACTCACGACGGTTTCAAAATACAGTTGTATCAAATAGTTTATAGATAGTATGCCAATCTATTACTTTATATCATTTCAGACAAAGAAAAAAATATACTATAGATACCTCTATACATTTAATTGTCACATTGAAAAAAAAGTTGTAAAACTTATTTATGACATGTAACACACTTTTAATATCCAAGTAATACAAAGCAACTGCAATGGCCCTAAAATCCATTGTTATACTTAGAGAATAATATTAATTCCCCGTTGTGCTCCTGAAATAATTAAATTTCTGTACTTGAAGCTTTGCACATTAAAAGCTCTATAAATCAAAGATGAGCATTGTGCTGTCAACAATCCACAAAGCCCCGTTCTTTCTAGATGAAAAGATCTTTCCACCAGCCTTCACGGCAAGTGCATTCTCTGCATCTTCATTGTGGGCCCCATTCTTCTCCAATGCAAATATCCTCCGCCAGAGCCCTCATTCTTCTACAAATAACCGGCGATTTAATATGAAATTCATGTAACTGGGGTATATTAGATTTTCTGAATTTCGTGGTTTGTTGGTAGGTTGGGGAATATACAGCCTAAAATTTCAAAGTACAAGGATTTAACATTTTAACTCTGTGACTATTACTTTCTCGAACAGAAGGGGTGAGAATTTAAATATTTATTACTGTTGTACAACTTTCATGAATGGTTATGATTCGGCAAATAATACAATGATACATTTATGGTGTAATTAATATATATTGCCAGTTTCTAACCCACTACATTGTACACATTTTGACCTTTTCGCATACTCTTATTATATGGCGCGTTTTCTGTTAGGAGTCGTAATATGAGGCTCAAAATTTGATATACAGGATGGTGGCTTACCTTATAAACAGCATTTTACAACGTTAACTCTTGAACGGATTGTCATGAAATTGGCTGTATAGATTATACACGAGATATTCTCAGGGAATTTTGATTAAAAAATAGTTCCAAAATGCCATCTAGAGGGCATCTTTTCCGGAAAAAAATTAAACACAATAAACGACCAAAACGAAATTACAGAAATAATATTAGCATTTATTGACGAGCGATTGATTATCTTGTCTTCAAACACCATTTAGAAAAAATAAGGAAAAATAACTTATGTTGTTTGAGAAAAACAGTTTTCAAAAACTAGGGCGAAATTGCATAAAAAGAAAGTGAAATTTAGGTATCTTTATGAGATTTTGATAGAGATTTTTTTGACACATGTAGAATTAAGAAAGGGAAATTAAGGTATGTTTAAAAGAATGTTGTAATCATGAGAGTTTTTTATCCATTCAGAAATCAAGAACATGCTGAATTCATTTTTCCAAGAAACGGGTAAAATTTAATAAAAGGTGAGAATTAGATCAGGAAATAAGAGAAAAATTTTAAATGATCTAAACTAACATGAAAATTGGGAACATAATTAGAATTTATATGTATTAAGAATGGGCGTGCGTGCTTGTGTGTGTGTGTGTGTGTGTAATATCTCAAAATCTAAATTAAATCCTGAATAATTTCCTAATTTTTTTTAACATAGATTATGTCTCGGGATAAAATAATCCGAAATTAAAAAATTCAAAAGTGTCCCATCTCTTCAACCAGGAAATTGCTTATTAATATATTTTTTATATTATATATACATTGTGCACCAATAACTTTCCCACTTCTTTTTAAAAAGTCCGATTTCTTCGCTTACAGAATATTACTTTAAGGATTAGATTATTATAATTGTTATTATTATGAGACTTATTGAAGTTTCAATATTATTTAGTTTCTGCCCAAAATTATTACAAATTAATTTCCATAAATATTTAAAAAATAATTCTAAACCTAATAAGAATTTTACATTTTTTAATGCAAATCTATAAAAACAAGTAAATAAATGCTGTACAAACACTTACTTGCCAAACGTGGTAATTACAATTTATTAAAATTAAAAAATTAAAAATCCTGAACTTATCTAATTCCTTTAATATTAATTTTTATAAATATTTTCTATAATTTTCCCGTTTTTCCTTTGTAGATTTCCGTCTTAAATCTACAAAGATAATTACTAGTGACTTAATAAATAGAATCGATAGAAAACTTAATGAAAAAGAATAATTTTACTATAAGCAAGAAAGAATTAACACTGCAGTTCCATGAAAAAGCATTACTTGTGGATTGCTGCCAATAACTGAGATGACAAAGACTGTAAAGTTAATTGAAACTGTATTAATCGCAATAAGTCAGAGATTAATTGGAATTGTTGATATCGTTGAGTTGTTAAAAAAACTATTACGTTGATTTTTATTAATCAAATGGAGTTCACCGAAAGCTGAATCTAAGCGAATCATTTTCCAGCAAGTAGGATAGAATTTTGTGCCTCAAACTCAGAAGGAAAAGGATTATTTCTTGGATAGCGATGGCAAATTAAGTGTATAGTATAGAGTAAAATCAATTAAAAATATATTAATCACAACAAATCGAGGATTATAGATAAGCTGCACTACAACTTGCGAAACAGTTTTCGAAATACACAGAACCATGAAGTCCAAAACGAAATACCAAAAGAGAGGCCATCAAAGGGATCTCTACTAGGGTGGGCGAACTATCACCAACGTTGTCTTCTCCAAATGGTTTCACTTCTTATCGGAAAAATCTCAAGAGTTTGAAGTGATGAATTTATGATCGTCCAACTGCGCTAAGTTCCATAATGTTTGGTATAGGGCGGACAGGCTTTGAGTCATCTTGTCATCCGCACGAGTAACATTAAATTGAATGTTGGGAACTTTTGACAATTGTGAAATTTCTGGAAAATAAAATGCAATGATAGCGAAATTAATTTTTATTTTTGAGCTTTTCGAAAATTTTGTTTTGTGTCCAGAGGCTTGACTAGGAGTGTTTGAAATAAAATACTGATGATGACATCACAGTAAAGATTTATAGGGCCACTATATACAATATTTCCGACATTTTTAAAAATAAACTTTTTATTCTTTTTTTAATTGTTTTTGCCCAGTTCCATGCTTTTTTTCTCGTGCAAATATTTTCTATGAATATGACATACATTTGAACTTGTTCCTTAAATCCCTATTACGAGAAAAAAAAAATTTTATATATGCAAAGAAAAACGAAGTGTGAAGTAGAATTAGAATTATTCGATTCATCACAGCTTGCCAATGAATCTTTAAAAAAATTAATGTTCAAGAAATGGGACATATTCTACTTTTGAAAAATATATAATACATATACTGTTTAAATGAAACGCCAACGACGTCAAAAAATACTATAACATTCATTTCATCATACCTTTATTTTGCAGACTTTTTATAGTTTTATATGATTATAAGGCCATTACAGCTGCTTTTATGTTTGGAAGTTTTTTTTATCTAGTGAATGATCATTTTGTGAAGAGATTCACTCCAATAAAACATGCATTTTAATGAAAACATTTGTTGAGGTTTTCAACTCTATAAATGATTCATGCAAAGAGGGGATGCGTTTATGGATCATGTATAAAGCACACTCAAAAGATGAAAATGAAATAAAATACATATAAGATTTAAGGTCCTGTTGGAACCACAAAAAGCACAATAACTGCAAGCGTTACTGGAAGTATCAGTCGCTGACGACATTGCACATTCTGTAACGACTTAAAATCGATTTTCCAATGATTTTTCAAAGATACCAAGTACGATTTTGATTTTTGCAAAATCATGACAATCCGCTTAAAAAGATCCTTTGTTATGTCTACAAGTAACACATAAACGAGTGATCTATGGTAGAATCATAGGAAAGATAAGTGTTCAAATCCAACAATTGAGCAAAAGAATCAATTCATCTCTAGTATTCGGCCCATCATGGATATGTAATGTTTACGCACTCTGGGGAGAAAAAAGGCATGATACATGAACTACGCACCTTGCTGCATTGTACCCAACACTCATTGCAGTATTTTTGGGATTACGTGCTGTGGGAAACAAAATACGTTTCTCCATTCAGATGTTCACCCTGTAAGTACAATCCCAAGAGATAATCACCGAGAATTCCTGCTTATTCATTGACACTAAACATTTGTTGAGATTTCCAAGGTACTTTGGAGGAGGATAATTCAGGCTTGTATACTTGCATTATGTGTGATGACAATGCTTTCTAAATTCTAAGCCTGCATACGTCTTTTGCGATTTGTGATATCCTGTTCGATTGCAATCGATTTTGTTCTTATTGACTAAGAACTCTTACAGTCTATTAGCAGAATACCCAAATTTTTAGCATCACGTATTTCCATTGTATATGATAAATAAAATCAGTAATTTGATTTTGCACGTGAAATTTATATATACCAACACTCTAATTCAATTCAAGGTTTTCAAAGAATCACTTTTTTTAAATTGCGTTCAACTTTCTGCTGTTTAGGTACCGTATTCGGCATATAAGTTTAAAAAAAAGATACATACAAGATTTAAAAGTTCCCAACTGGTAACAATTTATTGCCGAGCTTAAAATTTGAAGAAAAAAAGTTGATCAATAAAAGATATGAAAATTTTTGTAAAATAAACACCAATATAACATCTTTATGAATGTATTTATTTCAACATTATATTTTATTAATTTTTTAAATGGTTTAATCACAATTGCATAATTTTTATAAAGGATTGCAAGGACTGAAGGAGCTATCACTTAAAAAAATTTTAATGTGCAACTCTTAATTCAAAATAACAAAAAAATTATAAGTTATTTAATTAAAACTTATCGACAACATCAAGCTAAAAATCTAATTATTCAAACTTTATTAAAATATGCAAAATATAAATCACAATCAAATAAATGTTCCCATAACACAATACAGTAATAACATCTCCTTGACAACATTGCGCAAGATTCTACTGAGTTATTAGCATTGCTACGTTCTATTCTGAGCCATTTTAAAAGAAAATTTAACTCCGGACGAAGTAATTTTTTTTTAGCTATCTCATCATGTTTATTTTCGATCAATAAAAAAATAAAGGCACTAATATTTCATTATTATGGTCTTCAGCAAAACTGATTTCATGAGTTTTGTTTTAAAGTCGTTAAATTCAGGGACCAGTCTAGGATTGAGAATTATTTCTAAATCAGGTTATAATTTAACTTCAGCAGCGTAGAGTGTGTTGTTTTTATTGAGGACAGGCAAATATTTTGCAATTCATCTGTTTACTTTAAAACAATTTTGTGAAAGTTTTTTTTAATGAAATAATTAAAAATTTTCAAAGAAAGTCACAAGCTTGTTACCAGCGTCTAATCCTTTGTCCGAACCCAACCTTGAGCTTACAAAAACAGTCGTTAAAAATGAACGTTACAAACACATTAAAAAAAACATTTAAATCAACAAACCCCGTACCAAAAACAAATGCAACATCTGGACAAAATTTGAAGGAAAATCTATTTAAAAAAATCATGGCCAATCAAAACAAGTTCTTTAATTTTCTGTTTCTGTTTCCAAATTAATAGAAATCGCTTTCGCTAGAAATAATAAACTTGGAAAAAAAAAGGTTTTCAAGCTAGTTTGTTGTTTAAAAAAAAAGATTTGAATGCTCACTCAAAACAATTCAACAAAACATCGTGTCTCATTCAACAGATAATTACGCAAGATAAATAGAAATCAGAATTAAAAAGATTGTTACGCGTTGTATTATAAAATGATTAATCTTTTCAAAACAGTTGTAGTTATAAAACAAACTGATTGCGAAACGAAGTTCTTTATATCCTAATCTGCAAGGCATATAATTATTTATTTCTGATGAAATTAGAAATTCCTTGAATGAAACAAATCATTCTTTTAAGGAACACCATTTTCAAATTTAAAGGCTTCATTATTATTCGATGTTATTACAAATCAAAAACTTATTTTTCTATGAGAAATTTTGCAGTAAAAGATAAAATTTGTTGATTTTTTCCCTTTATAGTTACTAAAAATTAGTTCGATGTATAAATCGGTAGGGCCACGGTAGCCTGGTTGGTAGAGCGTCAGTCTCGTAACCGAAAAGGTCGTGGGTTCTGTCCTCGTCTAGTCCAAAGACAGCCGTGTTGGCTAATGGCAGTTGGGCATGTTAAATAGGTAGTAACTGCAAAATCCTCCAAGTTCCCATAACAAAACGATACCTCTGGGGGTACTGAATCAGGGATAAGTCGGTCTCTGATTTGGATCTAAATTCTGACTTGCTGATGGATCAATGAGTGCATGAATGAATTCGACCGCCCCCTAAAAAGGATAAAAAGAGTTGTGTCGTGTGTGTTCGAGCAAAGTCGTCCTTTCACCTGAATGGTGCTCGTTAACACGGCGCACACCTCTGCCTTAATCGAAACAGCTCTGCTAATTCGGCTTGGTTTGACCGAGTGGCATTACAACAACAACATAATTCGGTAAATACAGTAAATGATTTAATGAACGTAGGATAAAATCTGAAAGCAGGGCCATTTATCCCAATGTAATAATTATTGAATTTTATCCTATAGGCATTGGAAAATTTTATTTTTAATTTTACTAAAAGTAAAATCGTTGACTAAGACAATTTAAGTCAATCTTTCTGATATGTCATATTTAATGAAACTCATTCATTTCAGTTATATTAATCTCCTTTTTTAGAACTATATTAGGGCTACTGTGGGACTGACCTCATAATATTGAAGAGCGCTCAGACGACGAGTACTCCACCTGAGCTACCTACTTCCTCTTCCGTCGGATTCAAAGTAAACGACGATTCTTTGTTGAAATCGGGCCTTGAGCCTGAAACTACGGTTCAGAAGTCAACAACTACCAGGTTACTGCTGCTCTATTTTATTCACCGAATACAACACATTAGATCAAACCAAACTGGCTGCATCTGCAGATATAAATGTCATAAAAATTTATAAATTAAAATGAGCATACTTATATTTATTATATAAATAACTTAAAATTCAAATAAGGAGTAGATATATACGTGTGTAATTACATTAATTTATTGACATCATCTGGAAAAACATTTTCCTTACTCCATAAATTAAAATGCAAATTTTTTTATTAATTAAAAATTTAAAAGTGTTAAAAAGATAGAAAGTATTTATAAATGCTTTACTGTATCATTGTGTATACCAAGTATATTTCTGTATTAGCATCTGAAATGCAAATTATGAAATTTTGATCCAAATCTGTAAATTGTTTGTCCATAATGAGGTACTTTCGTGTGAACTTGATATATCAAAACTGAAATGACAAAGGAAATTTTGTATGTGATCTTGCGAGAACAATTGATGCCAAATTTTGTCTTCAATTGGTCCAAAATACAAACAATTTTCCGAGTAATATAAATATCATATACCTGGAAATTACCGCCAAAGATCACACGAATGGTTCAGTAAAAAATAAAAAATCGATTCGAGACAAAGTTTTGCTTTTGTTACTATTGTTTGTTAAAAAGGTATGTAATGTTATTGACGATGAAGTTACTCCACTTAACAGCTATGCTTATAATAGAAAGGAGAAACTTCATACCTAAGCAGTACACTTTCAGTAGAATAGTCATGTTATTTCCTGTTGTCATCGACAGAAATTATAAGGAAAGCTAATCTAAAATTTGCATACAAACTATGCTGCATATTTTATCGTCTGTACCCATTTTTCCCGCAATTCACATAAAACAAGTGATATAAAAAAATGTAAATTCAATTCCAGCTTAGATCAACCAAGAATTTTTTTTTATTTTACTTACTTTTTATTAAGTAATTAGAAAAAAATATTAATTATCAAAAAATAAGTACCAAAAATTATTGATTTTCGCTAGAATTGAACTCGCATTCTTCACTTTAACGTGAAAATTCTAAAATCCTTGCATTAAACCAATTGAGCTACATCCTGTTATTTCAATTTTCGTATTCGAACTCGTATTCGTTAGTAAAAAGATTTTATTAACGATTGAAAATTAGAACAAGATAAATAAATAAATGTATATGGGTAGAATGTGAACTAATAGAGGAATTAAAAATAAGAGCCACCTGTTTACTCTTTGTATTTGAAAACTATTATGTTGTAAAAATGACTCATATTTCATTCCTTTTTAAAGTTTAATTGAATGCCTAAGAGTTACTTTGCAGTATTTTTCAATTATGATAATTAAATAGCTTTATCTTCCCTGTCTTATTATGCAAGAATTCAGGGCAGACATTTGCGAAATTCGAAGGAATCTCTCAAAACTTTGTAATCGACAAACACTATCAAATAGTTTTAAAACCCCTTGTTTAGAATACAGGATGTCAATGAAATCGAAAGTCCGTCAAATCAGGAACTGTCTTAGGAACAACTCTTAAAACAGAATATTATATTCGAAATTGTGCCGAATAATGAAATACTATCTTAATAATAAAACCATTTTTTTTATAAAATCAAATTTATCTTAATAATAAACTACAATAGGCTTGTGGCCTGTCCATCCTATACGAGAGCTTGATATTAATTGATGCCTCAGTATAGGACATACTCTCTTTACACACAAACATCTTCTTTTTGGACATGTAACACCAAAGTGCCCCTCATGTCTTGTGGACTTTACCATCAAACATATTTTAATCGAGTGCACAGCTTTTAAATCCTTTCGTTTTTACTTTTTCAAATCATCGTCATTACATTTACAAAATCTGGGTGGGTGAGAATTTCCATCCAAACATTTTTTATATTTTGGTTTTTAAAGTTTTATTTAACTTTTTAATGTTCAGACCAGACATTTTGCAACGATTCATTATAACGTTTATTTTTTTGAATCATTAATTCATTTGTAAATTTATTAGCATTATACATTCATGCATTTTTACTTTTTATATTTTTTGATTCCTATTGCTTTTATATTTTAAAATGTGTGTTTTTGTAGATTGTTTTATTTTTTACTATATGCTTGGCGCAGCATAGCCAAACATGGCTCTTGCGCCCAAAAAAACTGAACAACCAACTAATTTTAGTAGCCTCCAAAAATCATTCTAGCATATACTTTAATAAAGATCATTTCTCCGTCTGCCCTATTTAAATTGTGAACCTTGGGTAAAGACGGGAATTAATAGAGCAGTATTAAGGGAACGGTTAGGCTGCGGTTGTGAAAATAATTTATTCAGTCATGATTCATGAGATTTCAATCTTAATTCTCACACGTCAGTGTCAGTTCATTCAGATAACACAGGTATTTAGTAATAGAAATCGGGTGGATCCTTTGCTATTCTGGATTTCCACTCATTATAGAATCTCCCCATCAAATAATAAAATCAGTTACTAATGATGTTTCTTTATAAGTTAATGATAAAACATCATCTTAAATATAGAAACATTTATATAAATTCTTACCCGTAATATTTAACGAGTGAGTATAAAGATAAATATACTAAATTATAATAATTGAAAAAAAAAAACTTAAGGAAAACAGAAAAAAAACTCCAATTGTGACTGAGTCTAGAGGAAGAGCAATTAGAAAAGAAGTGAACGTAAAAAAAAGGAATTAATTTTAAATCCTTTTTGCCTTACGAGCAGGAAATCAATGAAATACGATTCAAAGGAGAAGAGAAAAAAAACCTATGAACTAACCCGCTTGAGTTAATCTTAGGGTCTGTGGTCATTAAATAAAGATCATTCTTCTAAAAAAAGAAAGTGTCAAAAGATCGCAGAAAAAAAAGAAAGAGAAAACACTGTAAGAACTCAGATTGCTGAATGAAAAGTGAATGAAGTACGGAAAAAAAATGAAAGGGATAAAAATTGTGATTGACAAAAAAGAGGGATTAAAAAAAGGGATTCATCGTTACAAAATATGTCTGGAGGAAGAGTAAAAAACTGAACATAAGAAATATGTTGAAAGGGATTTAAAAAAAAAATAATTACTTTTGTGTGTAAAGAATATTGGAGGTAAATATTTTTTTTTCTGCAAATAGTACAATAAGAGGAGTACCTTTAAATACATTCAATTTTGTTTTCAACATCAATAAAATTTATAATTTGATTTCATATGCTGTTTTTTAACTATTTAATTCTTTTCATTTTTAAAGAACTGTTATGTAATGAATAACGGCGAATTAAAGAATAGAGATTCATTAAACTGATTTTAAGCTTAAATCAGACTCAATTTATCAAAAAATATTTGGATGATAAATTAAAATCCAATTATAGGTGTTTTATACTTTTACGAAAAATGTAAAAAGTAAATATTATTGAAGTTTAATTAGAAAATTTTATACATGTTTTATTTTATTATACTGTTTCAGTAAATTATTTGAAATTAATTTAAAAGAATTGAAAAGGTAATTTTATATATTGGTGGCTTATACGCAACTTTTAAATGCTTGAATAATTACAGCTACTTAGACCCATTAGATGATGGGGGAGGGGGGGATCTTAAGCTTTACTTTCTTCAATGTGAAGTAAATATATTTATAAATAATACACTTCCTATTAATGATTCAATCTTAGAATAATATTAACATTTCATCATATGTAATTAATATGTTACTGTTTTAAATATGTAATGTGTTACTAAACTGTTTTGTCCGAATGCTGTACGTGCATCGATTTATCTAATTTTAATAGTTAAAGCAAAAAAATAAACCCTTCATAATTGTTATGATTCAATATTAAAATTACTTCGAATACTTAGATAAGTCAAATATTCAATGGTTTTCCATTTGAATAAAAAAAAAAAAATTCTCAAAATAGAAGTGTCATCGTATTAGATAGTAAAGGAAACAAAACTATTAAACGGTTAATCAGTTCTTATGAGTTTCATTACGTTCACTTGTTATAAAAATATTTATGAAACCAAATATCTATTGTATGCAAGTAGAAATGCTACGCAGTTGGTGTCAAAATCGATGAATAAAAATAAGTAATAAATTCATAAATTTAAAAATTTCCAAATAAACATTAAAATGCTGACAAGGTGCTGAAATATAAAAGTTAATCTTTTTAAAAGAGAGGTTCCATTATGTGTGCTGCATAAGACCACAAAATATCCAAATCCGTCACTACAGCTACTTGGAATCCTAAATTTATTTATGAAAAAAGAAGTTTTCTTTTTAGAATACAAATAATGATAATTTTGAAAAAGTTATTTGAATTTTTTTCTTTTGCATACCGCTAGTAAAATAATTGTGATATGCTACTCATTTGCTTTGATTTCAGTATGTTATAACCAATAAATGCTATAAATATTTATTGCAATTAGAAAATAAACTATTCAGAAAAATGAAAAGAAATTATGTTTGTTATAAAAATTTATTGCTATATAATTGCTTTTCAGTATTATTATTAAAAACAATCCATGTTAACTATTTTGAATAAAATTTGAATACAAAATAATTTCGAATCTCTGTATTCAACATGTTTATTCAATTATGTATGATAATTCTTTTTCATTCAAAGTAACAATTGACTTTTTAGCTAATTTTTTTAATCATTGGTTCATATAAGATATTTATCTAGCCAATTAAACGAGATATTTAGAGAAGATTTTTATCCAATTAAATTTATTGTCCAAAAATCAATCACATGATCGATGAACCATAATTTAGTGTAATTCAATCTCTTTATCACGTTCACATAAAAGAATTTAATTAAAGCAATTAGTTTTCTGTATCATTAATCTTAATAACGCCTGCATTCTTTATCTGCCATTTTCTTGCATGGAATATTATTAAATATCTTTTTAAATCATTTTTCCCATCTAATTTAACTTAGAATTTCTTTAACTGTTAAATATTTTTACTATAAAAAAACTATTTAAAAATTTACACGTATAAATGCATTTTATCTTAAATTTTATAGAACTTTCTAAACCAGTTTATGAAATCAACACATGACATCGTTGTTGTTCTTTAGCTTTCTTTTGTTTTTATATATCGTCTGAGTTGAAAAAAACATCGTTTGGTTGAAATTGACTAGTTGGTACTTTTTATAAAGCAAATGGATACTAAGTCACAGTACCAAAATCAACATGGTGCTAACAACATGACAATATAAATGCGAAGTTGGCAGTAGATTTCACCGGAATAAAATTTTTGATATACGATCTGCATGAAGTTACGAATTACAAATTACGAAGTTATAAGGCTGAAAAATTTATACCTTTGAAAAAAGATTTATAATTTTAAGATGATATAAAAATATTTTTGGAGCTATAATATTTCCAGACATTATCTCAGAAAAATGCCAAAATTTAGCTTAATTAAAATTTCAGAAAAAATCATTCGCACTCTCCAAAATATATATGTATGCGTGTATTAAGTTTAGTAGCCCCAGTCAAATGGTCTCGTCTATTGAGGGCCAACACACACATATTCATCTTTATTATTATTAAAGATAAATACTGGTAGAAATATAGAATTAGAGAATTTTCGCACTCATACTTCTTATAATATATTTTATATTATAATGATATTTTAAAAATTAAGTTAAACTGAATTAAATTTTTAATTTTTAGCTGAATTTAGCCCATATTAATTTCATTCTGATCCGATTCTACATTCTCTCTGATTCTGATGCTACTTAATTCAAGAAATGCTTTGTAAAAATATTTAGTCAGTGATTCCCAAGGCGAGTATGATAAAAGTTGCTAACCTGAACAAATAGTTTTACAAAAAGATCCAGGTTTCCCCTACTTTGAAAATCACTTGTTCTAAAATCCTCATGAGAAACTAAATAATCTATAAGAACTGTAAACAAGATTTTTCCTATCAAAATAAGCTATTTAAGACCCGGGATAAAATGTTCGAGAGTTTTTCCCTTATTTCTCGGTCTTTAGTTCTGTTTGTGAGTGTGTCGTCGCTCCCACTGCACATAGACATGCTTGCTTCTCTGTGATGAAATAAACGACGTAACAGCATCAAAGGTCTTTTCAATGTCTTCGAACTGCAATCTACTTCCAAAACTTATTTTATATTATGTATATATATTGCTCTTAAATGCCAAATATGCAGTTCATGATTCTTTTTAAAATGAATGTCAATCCTGTTTGCTTGGCTAATCTATTGGGAAGTGAGATTTTGATTTTGGAAACCTCGCATTTTTAACCTCGCTTACGAAGTGACAATAAAAAAAGGGATAAAAAGTCAATCATTTAAAAAAAATTTCTTTTGAATAATCTGTATTATCAAATTCGATATAACAGGATTTTCATTATTATTTCGCAAAACAACAACAAATATACGATTCTTTTACTTATCATTTAATTTATCACGCAAAACAGTTTATGAAGCAGGCTGTTCCATAAGCAAATTTAGAGGTATTTTTATCAGATACCTTTTTTTTTATTCTAATGATAGACGAATCTATTAAAGAATTCATTCTATTCCAAAAATGTAATTCCCTGATTCTTTTTAAAGCCGTGCATTGTTTGTCTGAATCATTGGATGCTGTAATGTTGATTCAAAACATCCTGTTTTTCAAAATCTCTTCACCGAATGAACTTCAGAAAATAATAAAAAATTTCGTTTTTTTAAAAATCCATTATTGTTGGCAAGCTTTGTCGTCTGCTTCGATAAAACTTGACACGTCAAATTATTCCTTTTAAAAACAGCAAGAAACAAATGGTTATTTCTTGTCGTTTAATTCATCTGCATCAGTATTTTTATGAAACAGAATGGTTGTATGCACAGATTTAAAAATAATCCCATTCTGTTTTACCGCCACGACAATTTAATTCCGTAGGCCATTTGCATCAAAATGGCTTTCCCATCCAAAATCCCATTTCGAATTCAGAAAATCTGAATTTTGGCGGAACTCTTTACCACCCACGGGGTCCCCAGTCTCCAAGACACTGACACCTGGGCGTCACAAAAGGAAGACATCCATTGTTGAGGATACCAGGGTGCGCCCTTGTCCTTCCTCCAGCCATATCCTGAAGCGAGGTGGGTGAATCCTTTTTTCCAGCCTCGGATTGACCGAAGACCTTGACCGTAGAGAGGAGGAAATACCTTTCCTTTAATTGTGCATCCACGTTGTAATGTTTTATGGCCATTGTTGTAAGTGTGGCTCTGTGAAAGGTCCGGAAAGTAAGAAGAAACGTAAACGTGACAGGTGTTTGTATCTCGGTCTATTAAAAATGCAATTATACGCCTCCACGGAAAAGAATGGAGTTTTTGCCAAAACATTTACTGCAAAGAGTGGTGTCGGTTTGCTGAAATCTATGAAACAATGGGCATTTTATTAAAAAATTTCGTATTGTTAGCCTTTAGTTTATCGATATCCAAAAGAAAACTAATACTTGATTTAATACAGGCACACCTTCCATTATTTCTATAATTTGTTGAACCCGAAAATTTGCAATAATTCTATCGCTTTTAAAAAAATGTCTAATAAATTTAAGACAGCAGGCTTATTTGGATTAACGTCAATGGTGTAGCACTGAAGGTAGGAAAAGAGATTATAAAGATTAGAGGGTTTTGTATGAGGGACCAAAACAGAGGAAAAAAAAAACTTAGTATGTTTATCACTTTTTAAAAGCCAATGCTGTTCCAAGAATGAAAAATAAAATCATAAACATCGTGAGCTTCACACATGCCAAGTCATTGAAGATAATTAGAGATGAAAAATAATGTACAGCCACCAATTGTCCACTGCTAACACAATATGATGCGTTGTATAGTTATCGCCCTGCAACAGTGAAATTAAGAAAATTTTGCTTCTTTCTGATTTCGCTTCTTTTTGACAAAGTGGATCAAACATTTGATATAGATTACAGTTTTGTGAACAAAATCATTAAAAAATTTGCCTTGCTTATTCGGTTTGGGTGAAATTCCTTTCAGAAACAGATGGGCTTCAACTTCTTGAAAAATCTAATAGAAGTTAACAATTCCAATTATCAAAATTACATGACAGAGTTTTAAATTTAACTTTATATATTTTAGATTTATTGTCTTTGCATGCTCACAGACGATAGATTTTCATTGATTAGTTTCGGGCAAAACCTATTGTTTTGATCAAATTCCATAATTTTGGTGTAAAGAATACGTATCAACTTTCAGATGTCTTGTTTGTTCCATGATAATGGAACAAGCAAGAGTGGCTTGCTTTATACTTGTTCCTTTCTTTAACGATAGACATATTTCCACAATTTCATATGTTATGTGAATCTGGAGATCTAAAAATGAAAATTGATTGAGATCACCTATTCGTCATTCACTTATTTCTCCTTTTCTTTTCTTAATGCTGCACGGCACTCTTACCAAAGAGCATCAAAGTATTCTATAATTTTTCTTCGAAGCATATTCCACACACACATCTTTATTATTTTAATCATGTGTGTGTGTGTAACTCCATAAGGAATAAACTCCCAATTTTATTAATAATAACAAAATATAATAACTTTTAAGATATTTCTACATATTCAAGTCTTCAAACTCCAAATTAATTACAATAATTTACAATGCCGATAAGAAGAATTTTAAGACAGAACTTTCACTAACCCTTTGGTCTATGATTTCATACAACTTCTGAATTAGATGGTGCATCTTATTTCGGATATTTATTATTTTAATTCCTGTAATATTATATAAGGACAAATAAGGTGCTGTAATGTTTTTAAATGATTTTTGCATTTTAATTTGCTTATTGCATTCACTTAATTATATATTTAAAACTATGTGCGACTGCAGATTAAAATTATTCGATGCGTAAGTGAGACTCGTCATTGCTTGTTAATAAACTTAAAAGGCAATACTTTAAAAATAGGGTGAGATTCATTTATCAAATTACACCATAATGACAAATGCAAAATAAACAAATAGAAATCTAGAAATCATTTTTTTTTCTTATATAAACAGTTAAAAGTCTTACAAAATTTATTCAAAAAACATACAGAAATTTGCATAATTATCTCA
This sequence comes from Argiope trifasciata, assembly GCA_026543055.1. NCBI lineage: Eukaryota > Metazoa > Arthropoda > Arachnida > Araneae > Araneidae > Argiope > Argiope trifasciata. The sequence goes on along the minus strand of JAPMOQ010019781.1, from coordinate 2,250,266 downwards.
ATTTTTCCCATCAGGAATCTCATTATTAAGTCCTCATCCCAAATTAAATCCTCATTATTACTTCTTATTATTATCTTTTACAGTCCTAATTCCAAGTAAAAGCTGTTATTGAGTAGAATATTGAGGAAAGGAATAAATACATTGCAACAACATTCATTGCCGAGCTGTACGGCTAGACAAATCAATTAACATATGATTGCATGCCTCCATTTCCATTAATACAACCCGTCCTAGTTTTATGGTAGGAAACAAAATACCAGCCTGTTCTTAAAGTTTTCGAGCTATGCAATTGCTTCAGGTATTATTTCACCACTCAGTCGTTAACTTTGATTTAAAGCTTTCATCAGCTGAGACCTCCATCAAAGTAACCTCACCCTAAGTTTACGTTAATCCTCCGTCTAGGGTGTCGGTAAAGTGACTTCAAAGCTACAAATCAAGCCACCTACGGAAAACCATGTGCGTTATAGGAATATCTCATTGTGTGCTGTTAAACATATCATTTTGTAATTCATCGAGGTTTTGTCAATGGAACTGACTCGATTCTATAAATTAGGCTATACTAAAAGTTGTTTTGTATGCGAAATCGCTTCAGATATTTAACCTTTAAATCTTCTAAGTTCCAAATTTCATACCGTACTTTAAAATCGAATTTCGCATTTGCAGTTGGTTTGTTTTTAACTGCTTAACTATTTAAAATCACTATTTATGCTATCAAATAGGTTCAAATATTTTTCAAAGAAAGTGAATTGATACTATATGTTATGCGATAATATAATAAAAATCTATAATCGTACAAATAAACCCTCTAAATTACGAAAAACCATATAAATTGGACAAAAGTAAATAAATAAACATCAGCTGTCGAAATTGTTCACATGTGACATTTTGTTTTCCCAGCGTATTAAACGAGAGACATATTTTAAGAAAAAAATTTAGCGGAGTAAAACTTTAGTTTTGCCGAAAAATGCTTTTGAAGTAGACGAATATTTTAGAGCAATAGGTTTATCAGTTAGTGAGACATGTTTATGGCCTCGATGCCCAAGTAAAAAAATTTTTACTCGCTTTTTTTTTTTCGAAATATATTTGTAAAATATGTTTTTCCAGTTTTTTTGTTTCCCTTTATCTGGTAATTGCAGTGAATCTATACTAAAAGCAGTATACTATCTTTTTTAAATTTAATTTTAAAAAAATCAGGTTAAAGTCATTTGAAATAAATTATTTTATTCAACTAAGAAATATTTTGTCAAATAGCGGAATGTGAGTTTTTTAATTCCGTTTTCAAAATTAAATTATTTTTTATACAGCCATCTACAAGCTATATCCTCGTATTTTAAAGTTCTATTAAACTGTTGTATAATGAGCACCTTACATGTAATTTTCAGCTAGATTCATGTATTATTGTCGCAATTTTAAACTTATAATCTGTAAATAAATCATTCATAAAGGTTTTAATTTTAAACAAAAATCCTTCATTGCAAGTGTCCAAGATATTGTTCTTGATTTCATTGTTGAGATTATATATATATGTATAATGTCTGAGTAGAAAAGTTTAATAGAGAAAGTTGCTCTATTTTCTCACATTATTTCTCGAAATTAAAATACAGTGACCACAAATAGATTCTACTATATGAAGATATCTAAAGCTAAAACTAAAGACCGGAATGAAATCAAATTTTGCATGCAGAATGTGATAAGAAAATGAATTTCAAGAAAATAATTATAAAAAAAATCCTCCTAAATAGTAATTACAAAAGTCTTCAATCATAGTAATTTCGGCCCTATCAGAACAAAGACTTTGAAATCAATGATAAACAAAAGCGAAAAATATGAATTATATGAAATTATATTAATCAGGTGATAAAAATAAGCATACAGAAATGAATGAGATGCAGTATAAACTTAAAGAAAATATCCTTTTATTAAAGATTTTGGGCGTTGTGATCTTACCTTTTGTGTAAAAAATATTGCACCGGCAACTTTTTGCGTATGTGAGTGAAATTTAATTGCTTATATACTTGATACATTCTGCATATGAACTTCAGTTTTATCCCGTTCTCTAATTTTAACTGTAGATACATATTGATAGAAAACGAGGCCAACTTGTACTTTGGCAGTCGATTCTGAGAATCTTAAACGAAATATCAAAATGTAAGTTATACTTTAATCTCACTCTTATATTCTATTCTAAAAGGTAGGAAGTATTCAGAATTTTAATTTTTTCCCTTGTAATCTTGTATTTTAAGCATAAAAAAGTGCTGTAATGGGGAAAAAAAGAAAAATTCGACCTCGTTATTTGAATGAATATCCATATTTTAACCCCCACCCCCATAGAGTACTAAAACAGTTTTGAAACTATGTCTACTTGTTGATTAAACTCCTTATTACGGTCATTCTCCTTCGTTTATCTTTAGTGAATTGTTTTAGCAATAATTTAATTGTTTTTGAGAACAGATATATAAGATGACATCCTGTCTGCTTAGTAAGACAATAATTCAAATTGCTCTGACGGATGAAATTGCAAATTTTGATCAAAAGGAGGTTGTCTGCTCTTCTGATTGCAAGTAGGCACAACTGCAACGAGTTACACGAACGAGATTTTTGATAGAGTTTCAGAGAGAATCGATTTTGAACCAAATTCAGCATAAAGATTGATATTTTACCAGTATGTCTATTCGAAAATATATGAATGACATTAAAAAAGTGATCAAACCAGGACAATTGCATTGAATCATATTTAGATCAAAATTATTGACCTATATCAAATCAGTACAAACCTTATCCAATCATTCCAAGAATCATTTCCATAAATCATATTTAATTTTTCTTTAACTACTCAACAAAGTTTATCGAAATTTACCAAAAATTATGAAGATATATGAGAAATCATGAAGAAAAGCAATCACATCGGTTTTACCCTATCTCGGAAAAGGCAAAATTATCTGGCATAATTGCACATCAATTAATAATAAAATAAAATGTGGTTATTAACCAAACTACGTCTAAACACATTTCAAAACTACTGAAAATTAAAAATTCTAAAGAAAAAAATGGTTGCCGTAATTTTCTAATAGTTGATAAATTTTGAAAAATTGGTACTGGTTAACTATATCACACAACCAAAAGTAGTTTTTTTTTTCTTTTTAAAAAAAATTCTTACAGAAAATCAGTGCCATATTTATCAACAAATCACTAAATTACATAAAATTCAATGGATAAATCTTATTTGATTATGTTATATCCTGACAAAAGATAAATTCTTAGTTTTATCATCAAAATTTGTATTGATGGCAGTAGTTCGTCACCCTCTTTTGCTCATCATTTTCTTATTATTAAAAGCGTCACTATAATATAATTTAGGGAGGTGTATTTTTCATAACTAACAGTTGATTTTAAAGCAACCGTTATTAAAATAGATTATACTAATATATTAAAAAGAAATGACAATTTAATCTTCCTTGCATTTCTACTTTATCGTGAATAACAATTACGATAAATTTTGGTGCAATTAAGCCATATTATTGTAATGACAAGTCAATGTTTAATGAAAAGAAACATTTAGTAATGATAAATTTAAATTGGCAAAACAGTTTTTCCAACAAAAATTGATTTTGTGGTACCATCTATTGAATACAAAAATAGAGCCGCAATGCTGTTTCACCACATGATTCAAATACTACTACTTTTTTAAAAATTTTAAAACAAGAAAACTTTTTAAAGAATCTTCCTGTCCAAAAAGAAATATAGATAAAAGAAATTCGTTACATTCAGCCCTTTTGTTGGCCGCATCCGGTTACATACTTGAAAAAAAGGGAAAAGAACAACACAAATCCAGTGATGAATCCTCTTTCTCAAACAATAGAAACTATTTAAATTCTGAAGTTTCTACAAATCGCAATTTACCCTGAGGGCCGAATTTCTTCCCAGAAGCTAGCCTGTCTGACAAAACGCATTGTTTTTCATCCTATTGCTTGTTGCCTCTGAATAGCAACAAAAACCCTCGCAGCATTCCCAGAAACCATGCAATCTGCGGATTACTGCACATCCCTATGCCTTGGGGTGCCGGAATAATAATAGTAACGCAAAATCATGTCTCATTCCCTCCCTTCATATGAAATAAGCGAATGCATAGGGAAATATGCTGTCGGCTTGACCCTTGGGTCGCAACGCCCACATAACAATGCTTGTGCGTGACGATATTTAACAATGTTGCCAGCAATGCACTTAACCCCTAGGATGATCCTCTAGTCTCCCCATTTTGGAATGTGACCCCCTACCCCCCTACATCTGGTTCCGTCGAGCTTTGTTCCAGCCACATTGGAAAAGATAAAGGCCCGACCGAACTGTGGGGGGTGGAGGGGTCGAAAACATCGTGACGAAAATGATAATGCAAAAAGGTGATGTAATACCTCTTGACTGGGTTTCAAGAGGATGAATAATAATTTAATTGCTGGTTTTAGTCCTGTTGTTTTTTTGTTTGGAAAGACGCTAAAAGAAAAATACAAATAATTGTTTAAACTAAAACGAATTTGTTGAAAATGACCAAGTGTTTCTGCTTAACGCTTTGAAAGGAGTTCGAAATTAAATTTGCTAACTGGTAAATAAATTAGAAAATTTTGGCTATCTCTCTTTTTATGCTTTTAAAATATATTACGGGATTTTGTGTATTCTTTAGAAGCAATAATAACATTGCAATTTTCAGCAATATGTAATATAATGCTATGAAAAGGGCAATAAAAATTTTCATTTGTAATTTCGCCTTAGTAATAACTTAAGCAAAGCATGCTCAAATTTTGATAGACATCAATGTGTACTATTTTATAAGTCTTACTAGTCTCTTTTCTTTGAGTAATGCACTTACCACTATCACTTTCACTTAAATTTTGAGAAGAAAAGACGAGAAATTATTAAAATTCATAAATAAAAATTACTAGCTTTTTCAAAATGTATTCATAAAGTGTACAAAGGGAATTAATGAGCATATTCAGGCATTTGAATTCTTTTTGTATAGTACCAAAAATGTTAAACTTTTGCATAATGATTTAATGAAATATTTATTGTATCCCCATAAAAAAGTAAACTAAGTTTTAGGCAAGATTATACTTCGATTATTACAATTTATTTTCTCTCTTTCTCATATATGGAGAGAATGGAGCCTGCAACCGACAAAAAATTCATTGTCCAAGAATTTGATATTCTCCAAATTTCAGGCCTGCCCGAATATGAAAACCACATTTTTCACCATTAAGTCTGTCTGTTGGTCAAGAAATTTCCATGCCTGATTGTTCCAGTATAAGAATACTTAATAACTATAAAATGCAAAATCCGCCTTCGCATGTATGTAAACGCAATAAATCGTAAATGTAATGACTTAGAACAATCTAAGTAGGCGTCTTTTGAGTACAGTTGTAGTTTCGGAACAAAATTCGATGTCCATCACTCGGCGAAAAAGGTCCAAAAGGTATATTCCTCCGTTACATTCAAGTAAAATTAGAGTCACCAAATATTCACAATCGCCAAGCATCTATATTTATTTTATATCCTTCACCAATAAGATACAAGATATTCGCGACCTCCCAAGGTCCCCAATTTTATGCGCCAAAAGAGATATTTTTATCACAGAGTATGCGCTAAAGCTCTGAGGAGACAGGCCTGCCAGTTTCTTTATACTTAGTATACGAGAAATCAAAAGGCAAGGGTATTTACGAATGTATACACTTAAAAAAAATCAATCATTTTTGAATTTATTTTTTCTTTAAGAACTATATAACTGAAAAAATAAAACATTAATATTCCATTTTTTCTAACCTATTGAACTTGCAGAAGATATATCAGACATCCATTCTTTGGTTATCAATAATGGGAAAAAAACCCAGCGTAAAATATTGTAACAGTTTTGAAAATTATTTTCACTTCATTACAGTATTCGGAAGAATTGGCATAAAATAAACCGAAAACATTTTCTTAAAAAAAATGTTGAAATTAAAGAAAAGTTTGCATGATATTTCAATTAGTGTTATAGTATAAATATTTTTCAGATGATATAAAAAATTAGAATTTTAAAGTACCAAAACTTTACTTGATTTTTAATGAATTGAAACCAATTAAGATCTAAAAAGTAACTCCGTGGCAAACATTCTTATCATCCGCAATATTTGAGCTAACATTTTTTAAATATATATCCAGTGATCTGCCTTGTCAAACACCGCCGAAAACACTCACACACATTCTCTTTTATTGTTAGCAGTAATTTTCAACTCACAACAGCAACAATTTAATCAAAAAAAGAGAGAGAGGACCAAAAACTATAAGGTTTGCGGTATCCACATGATAAAATGATAAAATCATATCCTCAAATTACGGTAGTTTACTTTTGAAATGAAAAATAATTGAAGTTAAATTAAAATTTTGTCTTAAATTCTGAAATATCAAGATATCTACAAGGGACTTTTTTTTAGGTTTGAAAATTAAAATTAACTTATGAAATACTATAATAATAAAAATATAAAAGCAATGAGTAATTATAAACAAATCTCTTGTTGTATTTATTACATTTTTTAAAGAATATTTTTTATGTACAATACTTCTTTTTTCAAAAATTATAATTCAAATTCACCAATAGATGTCGCCACGATATGTAATTAAAATTTAATCAAAATTAATAGATAACTGAGCTCCTAACTTACCAATAAAATACTCTATTGTAAGGTTCAAAATGTTCAACTGCTCAAAATTTAGGAGTTTTGATTAAAAAAAGAATCACAAAATTTCATAATTGGAAACAGAAAATTTATTAGTAAGGAAAAAAGAAAATAAAAGCATCTAAATACCTTGAGGAAAAATAAGAGCTGTCGTACCCTGAATCTTAAATATAAAATTTAAAGAAAAAAAAAAGCAACATCATATCAAATGCTTTCATGCTAGGCTGTACACAATTCACAAATCCCAAAGATACTTCATATCTACACTATGTTAAGTTAAACTGTTCCTATCACTATTGACCATTTCCAAGTTCGGACTAAGATTATATTGATTTCTCATTACCATTTACAGAATATCCCAATTTTTTCCTCTAACCAAAACACAAACAAAAAAATTATATGGATTATTATATCACAGCAACACTTTTCTACGACTTTTGTAAAGTTTGCTTTTTGTTCCATAGAAACACCCCAAAAAAACTATGGGATAGGGGTATTTTGTTTGGCCAAACTATGAATTATGTTCTTTCAATAGGTTTATCGTGTGAGATTGGACAGACACTTCTCATTATATACAACTTAACGAGAAGTATTAACACCCTGCAGATGGTTCAGAAGAGGAACAAGACAGCTGGATAGTTCCTGAGGTCATCAGCGGAAACTATCGATCTGACATCCAAACTTTGTGGTTGACTGCAACAAGATATGCAATTAGATGTTATTATTAAGGCATTTCCTACTTTGCCAAAGAGTTTCCAAAAGTAAGAGGAGAGAAGCTGTTCACTTAGGTCACCGTTGCAATTATTTAAGCATGGAATTCAAACAGACTGAAGGAATAAAAGTTGAATCCCATAAAGAAGTTAATGTGTCTTTATTAACAATTAATTGCAATGAATTTCTGTCAATTTTTTAACTAAATGATTTTGAAGTGATTAGTTATTGAAAAGTCATTTTATTTTTTCATTACCACGGGCATTTTACATCTTAACACTAAACCCTGCTTCTGTTTCTAAAAATCATATAGCTCCTTTCTATTTTGGTATAAATGCAAGTGGATTATATATAAATTAACATTGCAGTTAACTCTTCGTATTCAGAAGGTACTTCTCACCCACCATTCAAAACGGTGCATCATTGACATTTTATTTACTTAATTTTAATTGTTAAAAGTAACAGCAGAATCGTAAAAAAGATGTAGATTCATTTTTCAGAGAAATTCAACTTAAAACAATTGTATATACAAATACAATTTTGGTGTAATAGATAAGCCTATGTATTAAGTAAATAATTACGCATCGAATTACTTTTCCGAGTGCAAAATTAAATGCAAAAAAGACGTACAAATGACAAAGAATCTGATTATATATAAATTAACAGCCCTTATGCAAAAAAAAAAAAAAAATCTTAAGAACAAGAATATTGAATGAAATGAATGAACATGATAATATACATAATGAATAAAAAGTTGAAGCATGGTATACCTTGTACGAAATAAAAAGGAAAAACTTTGCAATATGCTTCGAAATAGAGAGGAAATTATGTTTATAAAAACTCAAATACTAAAATAATATTAAGAATGTACTAGAAATTAAAAGAAGATAATATTAAAACTATTCCAAAAGCAAAGTTATCTTTTAAATAATTTGAAATATTGGTTTTGTTTCTTTATTGAAAGAGACACTTTACGTCTTAACACTATATAAACAATACATACTCATTTCTAGATCTCATATAACTCCTTTCTTTTTTTAATATAGATGAAAGTGGACTTTAATACTGCACTGTAATTAAAGGCAAAGAGACATACTGATGACAAAGAATCTGATTGCATATACATTAACGACAATTATATAAACAAAAATTGTCAGAGCCTTAAGCACAAGAATACAGAATGAATTGAATGAACAGGATAACATCTCTTACGAAGTAAAAATAAAAACATCGCATTATGCTTCGAATTCGGGAAAATAATTTTATTTATTAAAAAAAAAAAGAAAGAGAGAAAAAGGGTTAAGAAAATGCTATGAATAAAATATGGGAAAGACTATTGCACAGATAAAGTCAAATCATTATTTTAATAGGAGTAACTTTTAATTATCTATTATGAATTTAACCATGTTAATTATACCCTCTTTTGATGATGGATTGTGATGAAATGTTCTAATGAAGATTTCCTTAAATGCAGCGAAAGAGAAAAAAGGTCAAGCTATTAATATGTAATTATTTAATATTAATTTAAACTTAGAGGAAATTAAGAGTTGTTTTTAAAAGATCATCGGTGAAATATATTGCAAATGTGATTTCAAGATCATATACCAAATTTCAAACATCGAATTCAAAGCGTTTTTGAGTTATGTTTCTCACAGGGAAGAAGACAGACATTTTCCAAAAATGTGTTTATTTTTTTCTTACAGGGAGGTTCAAAATCTGAATATTAATCAAAATCTAAAATTTTAATTTTTTAGCGATTGCTATACTTTCTTTATACAACGTATATACGAAAGTAAAAATGATACAAGTAATGTTCTGCCTTGAAAAACCTGAAACATCTATTCCATCTTTGTTCCTTAATCATTGCGGTTCTAGCTGTAGATAACAGCGGGCTGAAAAATGACTAGATTTTTGGCTATAAAAGATGTGAAATCTTGGTTCAACCAAACATAGTGCATGTGCATGCTTCCGTTTTAATTAATCTCTGGAAAAAACTCGAGATTGACCAAAAAAAGATTCAAAAGGAAATCTGGAAATAAAATACCTACACAATTTTTTTTTCTCAATACTTAATTACGGCTCAAGGCAACAAAGACCATATCTATTAGATCAATGTATTGTTTCAAACATTGTTTATTCAACTAATGCAATGTCTGCTGAGCAATATCTTAAACATTCATTACTTTCAAGGCTTTGTTAGAACTTAATGAACTTGGGAAAAAAAATCGATAATGTAAACTATTATGCTCATTATTCGAAAGTCTGTAAAAGATTAACATTTTACTTGTTGAAAAAAATATCCTTTCGAAACTTTACACAACTTTCACATCTTTTACTCGCATTGCTTTTAATAATGGTGGAATAGCAAGACAGAAGTTCACAAATCCACTCAATGCCAAAACGTACATTTCTACTGAACTAATTTCATGCTTTTAACATTCATACTCAACAACCAATTTACCACACTCTTTTCACATCAACTCAAATGAAAAGTAGGCAAGAACGAATGAGAGAATACAATAACAGTGAATTCTTGAGATCCAAACAACGATCACATCACACGCATTTAATTCAAATCGCATTTTGCAACAAGACGAATGAGTTCCCCAATTCCAAAAGTAATCTTACCCCCCAACAATGACAGATTGGTCTGTTTTTGTTTGTTACCGACACTCAAGCTACAACGATCAACAAAGGGGGTTAAGGTTTCCCACCTACAGAGCATGGTCACGAAATTCCGATTAACGCCGCATCATTTTTATAACAGCCAAAATGTGATTGACGTCCATAAAAATGAACAATGATTTGCCATTTCGAGGACGGTTTTGCAGACTGTGACTGTGATTCAGCGTGGAAATGGAAAGATCACCCCATTCTGTTCGGATAAAAGAGTATGGTGAAGTAATCTCGTTGACAACAGATTGATAGATTTGCTATCACCGCCCAGAATGGTCATCCGAAGTGATTTTGTTCCATACAAAGTATATGAATCGTATTGAAATGGTAATTGCTGGTAAATACACGCTTTTCACTGAATTGAATTAATTTGGTTCAACTGTTTCGTAAGCTCTCTCACAATGGTAACTTCTATTAAATATGTTAACCTAAAACACATTTTCAAAAGTAATTCGTCTATTTATGAAATACAGTGGTTTCTTCTTAAAGATTTTCCACATTTTAAATATAGGATATGGACTTAAATGTGGGAAGTATCTAAATTTTATATCTAACTATGTTTTAGAAGTACTTTAATATTCTTAATGAATCAAAAAAAAATATTCTAATAAACCGCAACTTTAAAATTTTTATGAATTAAGAAAGTAAAAAAGAAACCGAATTATTTGTTATACAAAATAATTATGAAATACAGAAATAGTAAGAAGAGGCAGTAGTTAGAAAGCAGAACATTATATCATACTATATAGACCATAAAATACCATATATGGCATTTTAGGGTTTGTATGATATGGCATAATGTGGTGACATATATGGTACACCTTAAAATACAATATATGGTATTTTAATAATATGGTGTATGTACCATTTTTGGTGTATACAATAAATAGCAAAGGAAAAAACCCGAGATCACTAGGATATTCACAATGATCACATTGTCAAAGAAATCAACATTAATGTACATATAATAATAAAAAAGCCTCGATTCCATAAATATGTACTAAATGCTCCATGTCTCATTATGTAAATGATTTTGATGTGTAGAGGTTCAGGATTATAAGAAAGTAATCTACTAGTCATATGCAAAAGCTCTTGTGTGCAGTTTTTCAGTCTTCATTAAATTACACAAATTAACACAGTAATGGATTTAAAATTTGTATTCACTCGATTTCTCATTTGATTTAGAAAAATAACTGGTTTGAAACTAGTTTCGATAATTTTTATATTTAGAAATAGCTAGAGAAGTAAAATTAGTAACAGACTGAAACTAGTATAACTTGCAGTTAGAAAGATTAAAAAAAATGTTCTTCGAAGCCTCTTTCTTATAATGATAGCCGTTACATTTTAGGAAACAATTAAAGATGGTTATTGGCATTATAGTCCTTGTACATAAGTAAAAGGTTTTATAGTTTTTATAAGGTGATAATGTCTGAAATCATCAAAGTGATTTAGGACTTCACATTAAAACCTCAAAAGGCATTAGAGAACAATAAATGTACAATATTTTTTTAATGAAACATAAGAACATTAGTCACTCGCTGATTCAAACAATAAGCTGGCAAGAGCATTATTAAAAATTATTTAACCGCTTAATATTTTCACCCGAGTGCAGTAAGGGAATATTTATCGAATTTTCATAGTCAGATTTAATGTCACAAGAACCAAAAAAAGGTTATATATACCAATCATATGATTTAACGATACAATGGTGATAAATGAATGGGTATCTAGAATTCAGTATTTAATTCAATGTCATTAAAATTTATATATATATATATATATATATATATATATATATAAGCTAAGAAGGAATACAGCATAATCAAAATTGTTTACATTATATATATAAACTTTTGAACTTAACAAGGGATTATAAATATAATTCCAAGCAACATTAGTTATAACTTTTCAGTGAGAACTACAAAATTTATCTGCAACTATATTTTGATTTATTATTATGTTTAAAACTAACAAACTTTTAAAATCATGGTAGTTATAATGTAACTATCGCTATTTAGAGACTTGAATGGGGAATGAAATACTGACAAATAAAAATATGACTAACATTGTCAAATAAATATTTGGTTTTTATTCATTTTGCAAAACTAAACAATAAAAAAGTTATGCAAGATCAAAATGAAACTATTTTTCTAAACTAAGGTTCGTGAACCTCATTTAATACGGCAAATTCTAACAACGTAATTTTGCTTTCATTTTCGCTAATATTGACAAATTCGTATTCAAGAATTACCCAAAGAACTAAACATACATTGTTCTAGTTTTTGTTATAATATTAAAACAATTCCATCGTCTTCCATGTTTAATTTTACCAAAATAAAATAACTTTTTTTTCTGTTAAAACAAGTTTATTTTTTTACTTCAAAAAATAATTGTCAAAAACTTATTATTGCTAAAACCATTCACCATGAACGTTAATAGTCACTGAACCTCATTGTTTCCAATTAATTTGTTTAAATTAACTCAATATTTGGAATAACAAACTTAAGTTAGTCTAAACAATTGACCATAAATAGGTAGTGGAGTTATTATAAAAGTGAACTGTTGATTGAAACGCAAAACCGAATATAAATCTTAAAACTGTTGCTTTGTTTGGAAGAAAAAAAGCAGTTTACAACAGTTATTCATTTAAAAAATATACTTGAACTCATTCTTTTGGATGTATAACAATTATCTTCTTACTAATCTGGTATACGACCTATACATATTGCATCTTTTTTTTTTCAAGTATTTTAGAAATAAAAAGATGATTATCGATTCAATAAAAAATTTAAATACATTTTTATTCAAATAATTATCAGAGGGATGATGAATGTTTAAACAATGATGAAACAGCCATTTTATATTTAAAAGTTATTTAATGATACTTGGTTTTTCAAATAATTGC
>JAPMOQ010019781.1:2217490-2232750 GCA_026543055.1 Argiope trifasciata | reverse complement strand
ACAAAAGGAATGTTTACATATTAGAAGCACGTAAGTGCATATTGCACATGCATAAGGTTGTTATTTACATCAAATTAAGGTGACAAATATATTTACAAACGATTTTTTTTTCTGTCAAACTTTTTTCTTACAAATAAAGTTTTTTTTTTTTTGCTCATAATTTAAGAATAGGATGATTATAAAATAGCATGTCTTGTTGAGAAACATTTGCAATCTAATTTTATTTAATTCTAAGATCAATGAACGGAATAAAGAAATGAAATTCGCAATACAGAGACAGAGAATTTACTAATGGATTGTTTCATACAAAACGTTGTGACCAATAAATTGAAATTGTAGCATTATCATTGATTAACAAAAGAATGTTTTGTTTGACTTTCATATTGTATGTCCTTCAAATGTATACAAGCATTTTTTATGATTTCAGAATAATAAAATTTTGCATATTCTATTTTCAATACTTTCGAACAATTGTAATATTTTCATTCTAAAAGCATTGTAACCGCTATTATAATTGATTTTTCTTAACTAATTCTTTTTAATTCCTCTTCTTGTGCCTTTGCAGTCTTATGTGAACTTTGATTTAATTTCGTTCACTAACTTCTGCTATAGATGTCTCTAAACTACAAAAAAAATATAGATACTATGTATTTAAACAAGGCGCACCATAAACATCTCATGGTTTTTCCACCAATTCAAACGAATATTTTTAAAAAGGATTTTGTGCACAGTTTCCTCCCTCCCCCCCAATTTCGTTAAGATAACCTTCAAATTTTGCAGAAAAAGTAAATGTTAATGTGATTTTCATATTGTATGTTAATCAGTTGCTTACATGCATTTTCTTATGATTTGAGCTTAATGAAACACTGGATATTCTATCTTCAAGATGTTCGACTGATTTCAGTACTGTCATTTTAAGAAGATTGAAACATCTGTTATTGTTGATTTTCTTAACTAATGTTTCATTGTAACATTTAGTTCTTCTTTTTAAAACTTTGCAATCTGTATATGAAATTTGACTTAATTCCGTTCATTAACATTCTGCAGAAGATGTCACTAACCAGAAAATAATTTTATATATACCTAGTATTTAAGCAAGGCATATCATAAATTTAGTTTTGTTACATTAACTTCCAGTCTTAAAGCAACATTAGGACTATTTTATATTTTATTTCCCAGAATAGTCCTAATGATGCTTTAAGACTGGAAGTTAATATAACATTTTCTTATGATTTCAGCTTAATGAAACACTGGATATTCTATCTTCAAGACGTTCGGCTGATTTCAGTACTGTCATTTTGAGAAGATTGAAACATCTGTTATTGTTGATTTTCTTAACTAATTTTTTTTGTAACATTTAGTTCTTCTTTTTAAAACTTTGCAATATGTATATGAAATTTGACTTAATTCCGTTCATTAACATTCTGCAGATGATGTCCCTAAACAGAAAATAAACTTATAGATACCTAGTATTTAAGCAAGACATATTATAAATTTAGTTTAGTTATATTAACTTCCAGTCTTAAAGCAACATTAGGACTATTTTGGGACGGACCTAGTAATTTTGAACCATTGTCAGATGTCGAGACAATTGTTCCAACAACGACACCTGAGTTGGAATCCTCTCCACATCACACCAGCTGAAGGACGTTTGAATATTATACATATTAAAATATTAAATAGTAAACGAATTATGCATTGCTCAAATGAATATTCTTCACAATATTTTTTTTGTTCTGAGGGTTATGTTTCGAACTTCGTTAAAATAACCTTCAAATTTTGCAAAAAAAAAAAAAAAAAAAAAAAAGTAAACGTTAATGAAATAAGTACTGAAAATTGTAACTATAAACATAAAATGTTAAGATTTAGTTAATTGAAGTAATCAATCAAGTTATAACAAAGAAGTTCTGCTTTGTGATTTCCAGGAAATAGATTAACTTTTTGCGAACGTGATTGCAAAACATATTACTTCAACTCTTTGAACCGAAACATTTGTCAGGGAAAAAAAAAAAAAAAAAAAGTACCCGAAAGTATTATTTTAAGTTTCTTACTTTTACCACAATATCTGTTCTTAACAGAAATGATATTAAGTTTATTTACTTAAAATTGTCATAACATTATTACTTATGTTTGATAAACCATTGTTTAAAATATGTAATATTTAGTATCCTTTTTTAAAAAATCAACATAAATTCGATCAAAAAAGAAATGTGCAATAAGATTAGTTACAGGTAATCTATATTTCAGAATAAATAATGGAATGTGGGATAATAATAAATTGGAAATAAATGAAAATAATAACAATGTTGCATTCTTTAAGTGTATTTGCTTTGTTTTCGGATATTTTTATTCCAAGACACGTTTGACGCAGTTGAGTAATCAGGGACTAACCAAAGTCAATGGATTTTGGGATTATAAGCATTTCAAACTTATAATAATTGTGAGTAGTTTGTTAAGCAAAATTAAACCAAATTCCCTTTTGGAATTTTGCGAAACAAACTGCCATTACAATAACAGACTGCTTCAGTCACATTTTTACCTGAATTTTGTTGATAAAAGTGTTTATATTTCGGAAAAGAATAATAATTTTGTTATTGATAGATTTGATTTGTCTGCATCCCAAATTTTGTTTTCCACCAAAAGTAAAGAGAATCACTTGTTACCAGCGATGAAATCGGCAGTGTTTTTTGTTTGTCTTGCTGACCAGTGACATAAGAATGCCAATAATGCCTGGGGCATAGAATTCTATTTTGCCTCTTCATCATATATAGCTTGAAAAAGTAATAAAATCTTAAAGATAGAATGGCAGGAAAATTTTGTACAGTTGTGTACAAAGCAATTTTCAGTAAAATTTGTGCACAGTAAAATTTTCTGCAGACAATATAAAAAAAAAATCATGAAATTTTGAACATTTCAGAAATGTACTTTTTTGTTTTAATGCTGTGTTTTTGTTTCTTCGTATATTAAATATATTAATCTATCTGTTATGTAATGGATTTATTCTTGAGTTATAGACTTATTTTGATAAAAATTCTTACATTTAAAAAATACTGTGATAATTTTATTATCCTCAAATTTTATTTGTTCCGCTTAGCAAATTTTGTTTTCTAACACGAGTCAGAAAATTAAATTACTTCTATACTCATATTTGAAAAATTCTACAGGTTATTTTTTTTATTTGTTTTCTTGATCAGTGACATAA
Source organism: Argiope trifasciata (assembly GCA_026543055.1). Taxonomy (NCBI): domain Eukaryota; kingdom Metazoa; phylum Arthropoda; class Arachnida; order Araneae; family Araneidae; genus Argiope; species Argiope trifasciata. Next base: position 2,229,548 of record JAPMOQ010019781.1, on the reverse strand, counting down.
AAATGTTAATAGCACATAGGTGAAAAAATTATTTTTTGTCTTTTCGTCATATGTAACTTGAAAAAGTGATAAAACCTTAAAGATCAAAACGGATTAATGTTTGGTGTCCAAAACATTTCCAAAGACTGGTGTCCTTGTCATACTCGGTAAAATACTTCTGCTGATATTTCCCAGTTTATCTTGCTTTCAATTCCATTTAGCATGATTCTAGACACTACATTAAACCAAATATTTCTCTTACCGTTATTTAAATCTATAACATAGCTGCTTTAAGAAAAAAAATAAATGAATTTAAATGACCTAACTATTATTGATTTACTTCTTTCCTAAAAATTATTTTAAAAATTGTCATAAAATTACGCATATAAGAGGTTAAGATAATGTAATAAATTTCTTTTCTTCACTTCTTGTTTTTGAGATATGTTGATAGGCATACAAAAGTACAGACTGATAGTACAGACAAAAGTACTTTGACCAGATTTGATTTAAAATATGAGAAAAAAAATATATTTTAAATGCTAAAATGTTTTAACTGCGTTTTAAATGCTACATACTAAAGCTCATTTATCTATGAATGCGGTTTTGAGCATTTACATTATTGCATTTATATTATCATGAAAGTGCAAACAAATGAATGATCAATCCCATAGATATGGTTCAAAATTTGAGAAAAATCTATTCTTTAGATACTTGATCTTGTACCGAATTTTATTCGGCTATTTCCATTTTCGTAGTAGTACTGTTCTTGCACAGTCAGACTTCCTGTGAATGAATTTATTTCAAAATTTGATGGTCTTACATCCATATAATTTATACGTCTAATTGATTTTTTTAAAGTTATTATGTTCACAGACGGAACAACAGATTGATTAAATTTTTTCGTCAGTCTTTTAAGTTATATTTATTTATTTGATCATTATAACTGTTTCTTTTTGTATTTGTCAAATACAAAAAGAAAAATCAACTTATTACAATTCTCATAACAATATTAAAATCAGTAAAATCGTGAAAAATAGTCTCTGAAGTTAAAATTGTTTTGGATTCATATTTAAAAAAATTTCTATTTCTTTTAAAAAGGAAATAAAAATCTTTCATTATTTTATCATTGTAGAACTTTTAATCCTCACTTGGCGTTCATGGTCCTTGAAGAAAAATATTAAGATTTTCCATTTCGTTTTCATTTTAAAAAACATATTAATTTTAAATAATTTAACTAACTAAACTTCCTTAATATAATCTATTCAATTTCAGGAACTTAGATGGATTTTCTTTAAAAAATTTAATAAGCAGCATTTTAAATTTTCGTTATTTTATTTGATCCTTGAGTGTATCACAATTAACTTAAAATGTCATCACATTCACAATGCTCTTAGCATTATTTTTTGATTTATTCGATAAATGAATATTAATTTGCCACAGGAATTTTATTTTGTAGCATTAAGATAACCATAAGTTGCGTGTGTTTTATTTACCATTTTTTTTCTATAGTTTTCCAAATTTAGGCATGTTGCCCTTTTTATATTTACCATGTTTCTTTGTGTAATTATACATCAATTTAATACGATGCGCAGTGAAAAAGAAAAGGAACGCCCAAACAGCAATTTATAGCCAAACATAAAATGCTGAATATATCGCATGGAATAAAGGCAAACGTAAATAAGTCCCTTTCTGCGCATGCGTTGTCTTACTGGCCATCGTCTCACTTTATTTTTAAATATAATTTAACTTCCTCACATATAAAGTTAATGAGGAAGACAACAAACAACAGCTGATAAGACCAAATAAAGCCCTCTTTCTTTAAATATAAATAGTTATTAAAAACACTTCTAAATTCGCAAAAAAGACTGAAGTACAGCAAAATTTTGGCTAAGATTTCGGGAAAATTGATTTAATTTTTTGTTGCTTAAAGACAAAATATTTTCATTCCGTCGCATCTGTTATTCATATATAAAATGTTTTCCATTAATCAAAGTATTTATTTACTTTTTTATCTAAATAAAACCACTTAACATTTGTTTGATGACAGAAACTTAAATTTTTATATTCTTTTTATTGAAATGTTTTTATTGCATAGGAAAATGTTTTTCAACCCAAACTGAACTTCAACATCCTTTCTAACAAAAGTATTCTTCATAAACATACTAAATTAAGACATACAACCATCGAAAATTAACTCAACAAACATAATTTCAAAATTTTAAATAAAGGAGAATGTTTATGTTTATCTAAACAAAAAAAAGTCACTTGTAAGCAATCAACTCGTAAGCAATTATTTTTTAGGTCAGCTATCTCTAATTCAGTCTTGTTAGAAACCATTCAGAATACAGCAAGCGATGTTAAAAAAAATCATTAAACATAAACAATACGAGAAAGTGACGCGAACAAATGATGCACTTTAAGAGTTCCTAGTATTGTTTTTAATTACCAAAGAATATTGGATTTTAGTGGCCTCCATGTACAATGCATTATTTTACTTTTTGACTGCATTAACGACTCATTGTTATCAAGACGGCCTTCTAGTTTTCTTAGGGTAATAATTACCGAGTTAATTGACTTCTGATTAGGCAATGTTTGCGACCCGAGCAAATAGAACACGATCAGCCATTTGCAAAATATCCAGAGGCGTCTGAAACTATTGTATTTATACAATGAACGTCAGGAAATCAGGAAATAGAAAGAAAATGTTTTGCCATTTTAATTCATGTTTCTTCTTTCATTGTAAGCATTTTTCAGTTAAATTCAGATGTCTTGCGAAAAGGACTGTGTTATGCAATCAATTTCTCAATAAAGATTCCGGGTTATTTATGAAGGAAACCTGAAAACATCAGCGGGGATTATTTTGCATTACAAATTTCTATTAAAAAAAAAAAAGAGAGAATAAATTAAAGTTTCTAAGAACATTATTTTTATGCCTTTTGGCTTGGAGTTCGAAAAAAGAAAATTTTAAGGAGGTTAAGGATTTCTTTCAAGTAAATGGTAATTTGAAACAGTTTTCGGAATAAAGTTTATGAGTGATAGAAAAAGAAAATTTATTTTGAAAATAATTTATAATGAAAAATGAATTAAAAAACCATTTTGAGAATTTCTTTTTTCATTAAAATTATTTTGACTTATTGAAATGCTAACTGAATTTTCAGCTAAATCAGGTTTCAGACGAAGGAAATTTTTGAATGTTTAATCACTTTTTCTATTATAGACTAAAAACTAACTTCTAGATGTGTAGTAAAAATTTGAGTATACAATAAGTAATTGAGTCATATAATAATAGAAAAAGGGAGTAAGTATTTTTCGTATTACAGAAAAAGCGATTGTTTACTCGATGCTTTTTTTTCTAATTATAATTATATATGTGCTTATTATTTAACGTAACGTATATTTAAACAAAGTTTTTACTACTTAGAAATAAAAAGGACTGATTTAGAAGAAAAGAAAAGTTAGAATAGAATGCAGAATGAATCATTGAATATAAGATGATCTTGCACCTTTTATCGCACCCTCTTGTCCTTTCAATTATACTATTGTTGAATTCGTTGATATTGATTATACTTTTGTAGATATTGAACACTTACTTAATTTTACTATAGTCAAATTTGTTGATATTGATTTTTATTGTCGGTTTCTATTGATATTGATTATACTGTTGTCGATTCTGTTGATATCTATATTATTATCGATATATGTATTTACAGTGAAACCTCGTTACAACAATATTTTAGGGACCAAATAAATATATTGTTGTAGAGAGGCATATTGTTATATCGAGGGCCCACATATTTTGAGCATTTAATAATAGTTTTATTATTATTATTGGTTTAAGGTGCATAACATACTACTTTTAAGTCTAAATTTAGAAGAAATTAATTTGTAAAATACTAATAATAGTGGTTTAAATACTAAAAAAATAAATAAATAAGATAAACTCAGAAAATAAGCACAGAAATATTCACATACCTGAAAACACTTTTTATTGAAAATAATCCAGTATTTTTGTTTGTTTATTCATTTTTTAACTATTAAGTTCACCAATACTATATGCATTGAGTCTAGTGCACGAAAATGTTCTTCATTTGTCGACGGAAGGCTTGAAAAAAATGTCCGCAGGGAATTCACAGATTGAAGAGCTTCCTGGGATGACAATAAGGACCGCGATGGACCTGTATTATCATCATCGTCAATATCATCATCATCTTCATAATAAGTTGTCGATTATGAAACTTGCTTGACCGGTTTTTGAGGGTAGAAACGGAAAATTGCTGGCGACATTTCACCGTGTGATAAGGCCTTTAGGGAACAATATCGCGTGAAAGAAAGAAAAGTTTAAACCAAATGTTTCGCGTAGAACTCAAAATCGTAAAGACTATAAAACAACCTTTGAACTCACTTTTCAGACGTCACTTAACAACACCCCGCCTCCATCTCCCCCTGTTCCTCTAACAAAGGGCACTTGTTCTTTGACAAGGTGACCAGACAGGTCCAGATGTCCTTAAACCTTATCAGAATTCCAAAGCTTACTGGGAAATGAGACTAGGCATACATTTACACTTCATCCCCCCCTCACCAACTCCAATTCCCAAAAGGGTGGTCTTCATCTGTTTTGAAATCTGAACAATAGCTATTTATTCAGGGATAAGTTGAATATCCACAATGAGTCTTAATAGACGGAAAAAATAACAAAAGAAAACGAAAAAAAAAAAGCATTTGAAAATCAAAATATTATTATGAAGGGAGAAAATAATACTGAAATTTAGATTGAAAAAATCGTTTTACAGAGGTTTATTGTTCTAGAGAATATTGTAATATTGAGGGGAGATTAACATTAGTTTATATGCAAAATCACCGGGACCACAAAACATTATTGTAGTAGAGGGAGTTATTGTTGTATCGGGTATCGTTGTAGCGAGAGTTTACTGTATTTGAATATATTGTTGTCGGTTTTTTCCGTTGATATCGATTATACTGTTGTCAACAATGTTGATATCGATTATAGTACTGTCGATGCTATATATTTATTTGAATATACTATTACTATTGTGTTTCTATTGATATCGATTCTACTATTGTCGGTTCTGTTGATATCGGTTATAACAATGTCAACTCTATTGATATCGGTTATAACAATGTCAACTCTATTGATATCGATTATACTATTGTAGAATTTGTTGATATCGGTTATAACAATATCGATTCTATTGATATCAATTATACTATTGTAGAATCTGTTGATATCTATTATTATTGTCAACTCTATTGATATGTAAATCGATTATAATATTGATGATCATGTTGATATCGGTTATAATAATGTCGATTCTACTGATATCGATTATACTATTGTCGATACTGTATACTTATTCGATTACACTATTATCAACAGTGTATACTTATCCGATTACACTATTTTTCATTGTGTATACTTATCCGATTACACTATTGTCGGTTTTGTTGGTATCGATTATATTATTATCGATATTATATACTTATTCGATTATATTGCTGTTAATTCAGTTTCCTCTTAACCCATTTCGCGTGATGAGAACAAAAAAAGCTTTATTTAATTTCAACAGCATGATTTCGATAATTTTAATCCTTGGCACAGGAAAGGTGTGCCATGCATGTCGTAATGCTTTTGTCACAAAATTTCCAATGACGTCATGTACAGTCGAAATTATGATATAAAGAAAAAATGATATTCGCAAGCTGTCGAATGAGATTGTTTCTCGAGGCACAATTTACAGAAACATAGTTTTAGATCAAAAATTAATTCAATTAGAAAATGTGAATTTTTTTTTTCGATTTTTATAATATATTGGATATTTTGTGTGGTTTTGTTGCGAGCTAAAGTGGATTGTTCCGGCACGCAAATTTGGGGATATCTTACCAGTTTAAGGGATTAAAGAAAATTTCAACATCGGTTGGATTGAAAGCCGTTGCTATTGAGACTATATATATATATATATATATATATATAAATTAGCAATATAAGAGAAAACGAAACTAATTATGGAAACTTAACTTAAAACTATCTCGGACTCGAACAAGACCAAAATTTAAATTTAAAGTTTAAAAGGCAATCATAGTATTTAGTGTGCGCAAATGCAGCTACTACTAAAATACTGATGAATCACATAAATTAGCAATACAAGAGAAAACGAAACCAACTATGGAAACTGAACCAAATACTTCGAATTCGAACAAGACCAAAATTTAAATTTAAAATTTAAAAAGAATCCGGCCTGAAGACTTTCTCAAGGGTCACCCTCAGGCAAGGATTCAAAATAAGGGATTTTTTCTGTGAGGTATCTGTGGACAATGGTCAAAAGTAAGTGACACCTCGTGACCCAAAAATCCCCCGGAAATTAAGGCAAAAGAGAAACATCAATTTAATAGCAAAGACACAAAATAACATTAAAATCATCATCAAATGAAGTAAGAATACATACAAAAATATATGAAATAAATATATTTTTATAAATATATATATAAATTATATATATATATATTTGGCTTTTTGAATAATTTTATAGTGTTATTTATTATATAGAGTCTTGACTATTCTTCATCTTCTATTACCTCTCCCCCGTTCAATTGGCAAGAGGAATTTTGTTATTGGCTACTGCAGACTTATAAGATGGGGATGTATTACTATGATGATTCAAAAATGGTACTTCTAGCTAAAAACTGACACCTTATTTAATTTCAGATATGTTTCGACACCTGATTGCCTATACAAACATACGAATTTCATCTTAAAACAGATAACCAGCTCTGAGAAATGTTACTTTTGGCTAAAGCAAGTATCCATGTGTCTACCTTAAAATCCTGTCATCAGATTAAGAAATCTTAGATCTTTTGCATTTTGAACGACAACTACTAAAAATTTTCTATGGAGTACCTTCATCTAAATCAACCCCCCCAGAAAAACACCAAATCCCTCCAGAACTCACAAGGGATTTAACACACAATGGAACAACCCTTATATATTTTTAGAATTCCGAAAATCCTCACAGTGCTGCAGTGAACAAAGACATGGCAGAACATCCTCCAAGACAAGGAACTGAAAGAATTCCGTTTCGTGAAATCACTTCAAATGCAAATGAATGTTCAACAAAGGATCCGTTTAAAGGCGGCACCAAAAGAGGGGTGCACGCACTGGGATGCGGGGGAGGATGCAGCCAGGGGCCAGAGGTGAGAGGGTAATAAACAAAAACGCGGATAATAAAAGTTCCCGGCATTCCTCGAGGAAAGGGAGAAGCTGCGGACGAGGTGTCCATGCAAATCGAGGTCCAAGGGTGCTTTGGGCATCCTTCAGATATCCTCTAGATTTGGAAATAGGATTTAGTCTATTAATATATTCGGCTTTCAAATGCGCTAAAACTGATACTAAGTTGTGGAAGAAGAGGGTAAAATGTCAAGACAGGTCTTCATCGAAAAGTTAACTAAAAATGACTTTGGACGTGACTAAACAATGATGTCTTCGACGTGTGAGGTTTTAAGTCAGTTTTTGTTAGAAATGTATACGGCAGTATTAGCATTAATTTTTATTAAAATATCTCGTTATTAATTTTGGTAATTTTTAAATAAAATGTTCGAATTTCTTTGAATGTTTTCCGTAAATTCTTCTTAGTTATCTGTTTAGTTTTAAACATTGCAAAAAAATCACATACATAAGAACAAATAATAGATTAAATCTTTTTTTACATTTTATTACAATTTGATTTGATGCACTCTTATAACACTGAAATGGCACAAATATATTTGAATGTAAATAAGTGGCTATGTAAAATACGTAGGTACAAATTACATTTTTTAATAATAAAATGTATCCTTATTTTGTCTGATAAAATTATAATGCCTTATTATTACTGATAAGTTTTTTAAAAAACTATTTTGGTCTAGCAAATCGAAACTAAGAGATTCAAATAAACAAAATAAATTAAAGGACGGAGAAAAAATTAGAATACATAGAATATTTCTTCTTTTAAAAGAAGAAATATTTTATCATATTCTTATTCCTAATGCATCAAACAACAGAAGAAAGCTAAACAATCAATTATCAAATTTTTGTTATGATGGCTTCAATTAAACCAATGTAAAATAAAAAAAATGGACAAAATTATATTGGAGGAATCAATTCTTTAATCTTCGTATTCTGAAATTTTATTGATCTCAGGTTTTGATTCCTAGAAATGAATAACTTTAATACAATTATAACTTGTATTTTTGTATTAATATTTCACTTTCCGTGAATCCCTATCACAGAATCTTCAAGTAATCATTATTATTTGTTTAGGATGGGTCGACTTATATTTTACAACACAGTCATCAGATATTCAGATGTTTTTAATATATATCATATATGAAAATAAAATACATTTGGTTTTTTTTCCTGTATTATATTTGTATGCGTACCACATAATCGCATGGTATTTAGAGGGAATACTAAAGCTATTCTAAATTATTAAATGAAAAAAAAAAATCATCTCGTTTTCAGACAGTTAATTTTTTTTTTCGTCACAATAATTTTTTAAAAAATTTATAAGAAACAGTAAGGAAATTCTAATCTTAAATAAAATATTCAATCAGTTTATAAAAATGACAAATCATCACATTCGATGGCTATAGTACTTAATACTTATACAATACTGAACTTTGAATATGATACTGCAGACTTTGTCTATATAGTGGAATAAATTTTAGCTTAGATTAAACAAGAAATAATTGTTGGAAATTTCTTATGACTATAGTATTTAAACATAAAAAAGTGTCAAAATTTCTAAGCAAATGCTTGTTCTTGAATTTATGTTAAATTTTACTATAAGACTCCAGGAATATTGCCCACTTTTGGCTGAATGGAAAGCCAGCAACACTAAACTTTGACTATGATACTGTGGACGCAATCTGCATAATGGTATACATTTTGATTCTAGTTTAAAAAAGAACGAATTGGTTTAAACGTCTTGTGGGCATAATCTTTAATAATAAAAAAAGTTCCCAAATTTGAATATAAATGCTTGTTTTTGAACTCATGCCAAACTTTACTCTAAGACTCGAGGAATATTGCACACTTTTGGTTGAATAGAAAACCAGCATGGGATGAGTATAATCCAAGACAGTCATGTGTTCTCCCATACATCACAAATTTCGACTAGATATCTGAAATACCCTTTCATTAGTGGGAGTGAGAGAGCATTTCATTTAGGGGCCAGTTGTTCTTTCGCCGCCGTCCCTGGCCATCTCTCCTGAAACAAGCGAAAAGGGCACCCGGCATCGTGCGCCAAGATCCCGGTGCGTTGCCCATTTCTGCATTGTCTTGTGGCCGGATCGTGCACGAGTGCCCGGTACGGGGCATTGTGTAGGAACACGGCAGGGTCGCGATCCCCTGGTCCTTCGTCTTGACCCTTCCTCCAGCTGCACGTAGTCCGGCCAGCAGCACATCGTCACGTGATTGCCCCCACTCACCATAAATCACGAATCCACCAGCTCTCCTTCGCAAAAAATAAAAGGCAACCACACTCTCTTTTTATTCCATATTTACCAAAGACTATCACGTCCCCGAAGAAAATCGGGGTTTTGACCTCCATTTTAGGTTCTATTGTGGGACCCGCTGTATGATTATGATCGTCTAACATCCATCTACTTGGGGGGATGTGCAAGGGCCCCGAGGGGAGAGACTTAATTATGAAAATTGCCTTTTTTTATATTTTAGATGGACAAGTGGATGTTTTGTTTTCTCCTTTCGAGTGCGAATCACGTATTTTTAGTGATTGTGGCTTTGGAAAAGAAAGGAACGTTAAAGTTAATTGATAGCACGCTTTTATTTCTCGCATCGGGTGATGTTATTGACGAAATTCGGACCTTTTGTTGGATTTGGTGACCCCTCTGGTTCAGTGAAAGGATAAATAAAACAACTTGCTTGCTTCAACTCGATCTTTTCTCCGCAAGCTGTGAGCCATAATTCATTTTGTCAGTCAAATCTTGGATATCTGACAATTTTTCACCCTTTTTTTTTTCCTTTTAATGGATTGTTTGTATTTCTAGAATTCCCTTTGTGTCTCGGGTGACTTGTAGAATAACAATAGAGATGGAACGCTATGGTTTGGGCAATAATTTACCATAGAATTCTTACATTGGAATTCGAAAATTTTGACCTTTGCTCATGTTTAATGAACGTTGTGTTTGGTATATCATGATTCTACTACGTTATGGATCTTGAATTCTTTTTCTGCCTTTTTTTCTCTAGGGTTTCATAAGTTTTATCAAGTTTCCGGTATTTCCGATTTACTCCCCTAATTCTGAACTTTCAGTGTTAGAGGAAAAGAGTGAAAGCAGTTTTTTTCCAAAATCTGCAAGCTCTTCCCTGTTGGGATCGAGCTAACTGCGTTCGATGTATATATGTTACGGTAAAAGTAATAAATTCAATGATTATATAAAATTACCTGTGACTATACATAATCACCACTGAATTTGGTAAGTAGGATAAATTATTTCATATCTATTAAATTTATTTTTTAGTTTATAAAATACCCAACTCTTAATGAGAATTTTATAAACTAACCTCTAAATTTGATAAATATGAAATAATTTATTATAGTTAAAAAATTCAGTGGTGATTATGTATAATTACCAGTAAATTTTATATAATCACCGATTTATCATTTTTACTGTAGCATATATACCTGTCCTTTCAATTCATTTTAGCGCTGTTGATATGTAATTTTTTTATCTATTAAAAATGAAATCTTATTTGCTACATTATTACAAAAGCTAACTATGCAAGCAATTGTTTTGCCTTCGACATGTATATGTGAATCACTTGAGTTTAAAAAAAAGAGGGTGGTCTTAAAAAATAAATCTTGCAATTTAATGGCCAAATCAGCAAAGTTGATATCGTCCTAGGGACTTTATAATTATAAAGACCCGTCCCCTAGCTTTTGAGATGCTTTGGGGAATATTTTGAAAAATATTGAGCTTTAATTTAATTTTTCAAAAAAATAAAATTGAACTTAATAAACTTGAATTGAACTCAAATAAAATTTAAATGTTACTTAAATTAATTTAGAGAAATTAATTTTGGTAATATTACTGATTAATTAGGAAAGCTTTAAGCTATTTTTTCTTATAGCCTTGAAAATGTATTTTGGGATTAAAAATATCCGATTATGTCATTAAATATTATTTAGATTGTGTTTAGAAAATATTTATTGTATTTATTTCTTTTTACTACTTTAAAATAATCTTTACTGCTTTAAACATCTTATAACAAGAATTATTGAAACAATTTTTTAAAAAGTTATCTGCGATAAAGCATTTTACTATTTTAGTTTGTCAAAATATGCTTTCAAACTACTCTTATGAATAAATTAAGTTAAAATGGATATAAAAAATTTGTTTTTGGAAGTTTGAAGGGAACAGGGTGTATGAAATTTACAATTTTTCGAGAAACTCGATAAGGTTCAATCCTTCTTTGCTTCACCTACAGAAATTGATTAGTGCTTTGAATTTGAAAAGTATTAATATTTAAGGACTGGATCCATAATTAAGTCAAAATTCCAATTAATCTGCACGAGAAGTTTATTTTGAAACGCTAATGTTCTTCGGATATTTTTGTTGCATTTTTATGTGGTTTGAAACAGCAATATAAGTTCTAAATTAAATATATTATCTAATTAAGAGAATAAATAAATTCGAACTTTTTTGGAACATTCTATGAATTTTAGATTATAACTTCCTCGTCATATTTAGAGTGCTGCTTCTAAACGGACGGAGAATGTACCCTTTATTATTGATTAAATATCAGTTGATAAGTTTATTATCATTTCTTGTATAAATTAATTAAAACTATATATATATATATATATACATATATATATATATATATATATATACATACATATATATATATAAACATACTTATATATATACATACATATATATATATATAAACATACATATATATATACATACATATATATATATAAACATATAAATATATATATACATACATATATATATACATACATATATATATATAAACATACATATATATATATAAACATAC
>JAPMOQ010019781.1:2173570-2217090 GCA_026543055.1 Argiope trifasciata | reverse complement strand
ATCAGATTCAAAAAACAAGGAAGCAATCTTTAATAACTAAAGACCCTGTACAAAAATAGCACTTTGAAAAAAGTAAAATCTTTGAATAAAACTGGTCCAAAATTTCGAATAAGTCTTTAATTTAAACGCTAAATTTGAGAATCAAATTAGAGTTATCAAGATTTTTACTTTCTGTAGTTATAAAGCCCCCCTGTTATAGGATAACCAGGCAGACAAACTTTCTGTGAGTGTTTTTTGTTCAAAATTCAGTAATAATCTACAGATATGTAAAAAACCATATATTAAATTTTATCCTTCTAACTGAAAACATTTTGAGTTATCATGGTCACAGATAAAATCAAACCCAAAAATGTTTTTTTCGGATTCAGTGACATCTGAAACGTGTGGATATATCAAAATCACGAGTTCAAATTTTTTGACAATTATAGTACTTCTTTTTGCATAATTACCTATAAATAAAAAAATGAAAGATAATCAAAAATATTTTTATATTTTTACTTTATAAAGATAGTCTTAAAAATAAAACAGAAAATGATATAATACTTAACAACTTTTTTTAAAATGCTGGTTTCAGTATATCGCATATAAAAATTGCATACTTGAAAGAAATAATTTTAATTAAAATAAAAAAAAAGACAAAACTTTTCTGAACACAATTTAAATAATATTTAATAATAGGATTGGATTATTTAAAAAAAAACTATGATCAGGCACATTTTTTTAGAATTATTAAATAAAGTAATATAAATGTTACTTAAGTAATTAATTAGGAATAATTTTAATGTCACAAAATTAAATTAAAAAAACTATTTCAATTAATTCGATCGCACCACTTTTATGAGTAAATGAAAGTAAAAATTAATCAGCTTTTGAAATACAGGGTCTCGAGTGGATGGGGCCCTTTAAAGTTGTGAGATTCTCAACATCTACCTAATATCGTCTCGAATATAGGGTCATCACCTATAACTTAAAGGACTCACCCATCCTTTTTTCACATCCTATTATATATCGTTCTTCAAATTTATACTAATTCTGGACAATGGATTTGCAAATTCATAAAAAAATTAAACTGCATTAAATAAAGTTCTTTAAACTGCAGGGGTTAAAATACTACACGACATGCATTTAAAACATGCAACCAATACCTCTTCCTATTTATTTTGGAAAGTGGTTTACACATGGGAGTAAATTCCTATTTGGCTCCTGACCCGAAGTAGTTAAAAGCAAGAAAAATTCGAATATGCTTAAATTGTACTCTATAATTCAACTCGCTCATCATGTCTTGGGTGTCAAGCAATTTTTATCGCCTTCGTTATTTCTGAAAAGTTTTATTTGCTTTTCCTGGTGATCCTTTGTGAAACATATGTTTACTTAAGAAATTCTTTTGCCAGAAAATAAACTTAATAATCTTCTTTCAGATTCAATGAGGCCTCAATAGGAGATATAAGACAAACATAAACCATGTGTCAAGGATCATAAAACTTGACCTGCGAACCCATAAAAGCCAGTTCAACAACAAAGGCCAAATTCCTTATATGGAAAACCCATGTATAATCAGGTAATTGCATTTATTAATTAATTTCAGACTTAGTCTTTAAAGTTTTTATAATAATATTTTTTCAAAATAAAAACTCGAAAACTCATAGATCACTTCAAATTAAAACTAACAATTATTCGCGATATTTCATTTATGTTAAGTCCAGTTTATGAATAAGAACTAAATTATCAAAACAAAGAGTCAGAACCCGCAAGTTATTTAAGATGATAAAAGGAAGAATTGTTTGTGAATTCCATTTAGCACAAAAGCACTGAAAATTGAATTCTTTATTCTACCTTACTGTGGTTTAAAGAGAATACAAAATTTAAAATCCCATTACGCCAAAATAAAATGCACGTGCAGATTACAATAAAGGACGAAATCATATCGTTATACTGCTGACCTCTTCTTCAACTTACCATCAAGCATTTTTAATTGAAACGACCACATTTCAAAATGGAATTTTTAATCTTCACCAAAATTAGGCATATCTCGCATCTGTTTATACATAATGAATGTTTTGGTCATTTCTTGCAGACAATTGAAAGTGACCCTTAAACTCAGAGGGTGGACTTTTAATTAGTTGTTAAGATAGAGATCATCACACCCTGCCTAAAGATTCTTTAATTTCCAAGAATGAAGATAGTCAGTTCATCCTCAAATAAACGCCTCCACATTAGAAACCATTTATTCTGAAAGTAATTTGTATGGAAATACTTAACGGAGACAACAATTTTGCAGACACATTGTGAAGTATTGATTTCTCAATCATTGTTCATGAATGTAATTATCTGAGGTTCATCTTTTGACTGAGCAACGAGCATTTCTAGCCATAAATGAAAATTATGCAAATTTTCGACGTTAATAAGAGAAGGTGTGTTGTCAAACCTAGTTAGAATCGAAAATTCAATTAAGGTGTGCGAGTACATTTAGCTCAAAATTGTGGGAGAAATGAAACAAAAGTGGTTTTCGTTTCAAATCTGTAACAATATATCCGCAATTAAAATTTTTGCATTTCTTTGTTATTAAGAAAATGTGAACTTTTGTTGTTAAAACTGAATCGGATATTCTACAAAAATTAAAGTAATTCAGAACATAATTGAAAACACCTTCACAAGTTTTTGAACAATATCTACGTGAAATAAACCAATTTCAGATTTAAGGATCGTAATTTAATTAATTTTTAATTTGTAAATTTAAAAAGGAAGTAGTATTTTCTAGCATAAATATAAAGAAATGGTATCTAATTAAAGGAAATCAAAAGATCTTTGAACTCTACGCTTGAAATGTCATATCATAAAATTTTAGAACTTATTCGTTTACTTTCATACTACATTTAAATAAAGATAATGTGCTTCTAAAATTCCATTTAATAATGTGGCAACACGAGTGTGTAAAATTTCAATTGCTGAAATTATTACTATTTCAATTACAAACAATTTAAAAAAACTTGCAAAATATATAAATTTGTTTAATTAGAAAAATTTGGAAAAAAATGAAAAAAATATTTTTTTAAATTAATTTAAAAATGTGCGAAAAATTTTTGCTTGATAAATGGCTTCTGGCCTATTGAGAAAGAATTCGAATAATTCTTGAATAAAATTTTGGAAAAACTTTTATTAAAGAGTACCTAAGATGTTACTTGATGCAGTTTACTGATAGTATGCAAGTGTACAATCCTTACAGCATTATAACAAAAAAAAATCATTATTTAAAAGCGTCTGGAAAAAATAGATTCTTTCTTTCTGTTTCAAAATAAAATAGAAAAATCATGAGTTAAAATCGTCTGAAAAAAAATCGATATTTTCTTTCTGTTTAAAAAATAATAAAAAAAAATAAATAAAAAATCCTTATTTAAAATCGTTTGGAAAAAATCGATTATTTCTGCCTGTTTAATAATCACACTTTATCTAAACGTCACGGAGCTTCATTTTATCTTTTTCTATTTAGATTATTAACATTATTATTTGATATTATTATTTAGATTATATGACAATGAAAATTCTTCATTAACCTCTAAACTTGTCAACCTTCAAAATAAAGGACAGTTGTTTCCCTTTTTTTTTTTTTTTTTTTTTTTTTGCATTTCACTTTCTTCTTTGTTTTATTTCTGCGAATTACTTTCGAATGGTAACATATAATTAAAATTTTAGAGAAAAAAAGATATTTGTAATGGAAGTAAAATATTACGAACTTTTTTCCTACATAATGAAAATCAAAATCTGATCTGTTACTTCACCTCGGCCTTTTTAATGTAATTTAAAATTTCGTGTTTTGAATTTAAGAATTCATCGAAACAATTATAAAACCATTTTGTTTTTGTTTTTTCTAAAAGCCTGGTAAACAATTGTAAAAACAAATCTATAGATAGATATTATGAGAAAATTAACTATTTAAGAAACGGTGAAGAAACATGTTCTGAAATATAAGCTGAGAGTAATTTCAGAACATGTTTTAGAAATTTCACATAAATAATTAAATTGTCAAAAAATATATAAGTGATTAGACAGATACATAAATACTAAAAACGCTCGAGTAAAAATAGAACAGAATTTTTCTCAAGTAAAATTTTCTTTCTTTAATTTATTTTTCATATTACATGCTGACAATGATAAAAAAAGACAATACCGACACGAAATGCATTCAAAGAAAAACATAAATATACAAAAAAGCGGAAGTCAACATACGCATATTTTCATAATCTAGTCATATTGTTCAAAAGTCACAAAATATATGATACTTCAAATTTAATTAATCTTTTATGCTAATACAAATGATGTTAACCAAAGATGTCCTGAATGCAAATGATCAAAAAGATTTAAAATACAAAGAAATTTTTAAAAAAATGGAAATGATTGAACATCTAAGATCTTAATCAGATGGTTGTTTCACAATAAAAAGAATATGTACCTTCTCTACTTGTAATATAAATGAATGTGTGAGTGTGTTGTCGCTCTACAAGTCAGACCGTTTGACCTAGAGCTTCCAAATTTCGGCCATCGAAGAATAGGAATGTGTATCTCAGATAATTTTTATTTCAAAATTTTAATGAGCTAAAAATTTAAACTATATTTTGATGTTTCTACTCGGTAGTTTCTGACAATATTAAATAATGATTTTTCACTTTTTTTCAAATAAAAATGTTTTTTAAGTCCAAAAAAACACTATTGTTCGAATTAATCCAATTTAGTGGTTGTAAAATTTATTAGTCTGGATTTAATTAACTATTTTAAAAAGACTGCACTCATTTATAACTTCATTATGAAACAGAGGAAAATAGTAGACGAGTTTCGGGAACAGTTATTTAATTATTTTCTAAGTTACACATTTTACAAGACAAAAAAAATACAAATATGAAAATACACAGCATTCAGAAAACAAATACAAAAAATGATCTCCAAGAAGATCATGGGAAATATACCTTGATGCTAATAAGGTAACCCCATTTGTTGTATCAAAAGAGAAGGTAGTAATGTAGCCGCTACACTATTAAACATATTTTTAAGCCCACTTCACAACAATGATTTTTATTCTAGTGAATGTAACCGAAATCTTTATCATTGTTTTAATCATATGATCAAATATTAGAAAAATCAAAATTACAATAAAAATCACATGATCAAATATTAGAAAATCAAAATTACAATAAAAAAAATCACATGATCAAGTATTAAGAAAATCAAAATCAAAATAAAAAAAATCACATGATCAAATATTAGAAAAATCGAAATTAAAATCAAAAATCACATGATCAAATATTAGAAATTAATGTTTGATGAAACTAATGTTTGATTTTTCCCCCCATTGTTGAATGATGGGGGAAAAAATCTGTACAGAATATATCTGTACAGAACGAGTAAAATAATGAACTTAAAATATCATTAAATTTAGAGATAAACCAGGCATCATAGTGCTGCGAGGCCATGGAACTGGCCGTCATTAGAAAAATTCATAGACGCAGTGAACAGAGTATATGCCAGACAAAATAGTATAGCTTTCATATCGGACAGTTTGATGGAATCATGGACATGAAGTTTTATTTAAATAAATTTACTCAAACTAAATATAACCAATATCTCAAGTAAATTAGCTGATCATCAAATCCGGTTAGTATTGAAAAAAAACAATATTTTTATGCACGTGGGTTTGAAATTTTCAAAATCTAGTTATGAGGTGTAAAATATGCAAAATATAAATATGTAGTTTTGAAATTTGGAATGAAATATGAATTAAAATAAGCAAAACAAAGTTATACAATTTGGAAATTTTCAAAATTAGTTGTGCTGTTTAAAATGGATGAAATATAGTTATACGATTTTGAAATTTGCAAAATTAGCTATGTTGTTTTGAAATTAGTAAAATTTAGAAAAAGAAAAGTATAATTAAGAGAAAAGTCAAAATTTGTCAGGACGTAAGAAAAAAAGAAAATTATAGTAGTTTTTTTTGTTTTGGTTTTATTAAAATTTTCTAAAACAATTATTTAAATAAATTTCCTTTTACTTATTAATAAATTCTTACTCTATTTTCATTTTCAGTTATTTTCATGGAAATAAGTTCATGTTCCCAAACTAGAATTTTGTTTTCTTGCTGTATTTGCAAAGTAAGCTTTGGCAATATGTAATTAAAATATGATGGAATGGGAAAAAGACATGAAGTAGAAGTTGATTATAAAATGATAATAAAATATATTTATAAATATTTAATGGTTATTTAAATATTTCGGATGTCAAATAGTAATTTATAAGTTTAGATTTTTTAAAATTTCATTTATTAACTGTCATGTTTTCAATAGAATTATTAACTTGATAAAAATAATTTAATTATTCATCATTTTCGTGTATTTTTTTATGAAATCAAATTGTGCTATGTAATAAGCAGAAAACTCACAATAAATAATTGTTTTCCTGTTTGAAATTTGTTTCAAGGATGCACAAATCAAGTTTGCACTAAATTTGGGTTGGTCCTGATTACAGACATCACAAATAAAATATCTTTTTAAAGTCACATCTGCAACCGCAGTTCGTAAAAAAATGTTATATAATACTAATGACTAATCACTAATAACTAAAAATAATATATGATACAAATAACTAATCTCTAATAACTAAAAAATATTATATAATACCAATGACTAATTTATAGGTTTCTTCTATTCTTTATTAAATCAAATTCTGCTATGTAATAAACGGAAAACACCAGCAAAGAGCTGTTTTGTTGTTTGAAATTTGTTTCAAGGATGCACAAATCAAGTTTGTTCAAAGTTTGAGAAGATTCTTATTATAAACATCATAAATAAAGCACCTCTCTAAAATCACAACTGCACCACAGATCATAAAAATATATTATATAATACTCATGGCTAGCCACTAATAACTAAAAAATATTATATAATACTAATGACTAACCTCTAATAACTAAAAATATTATATAATACTTATAACTAACCACTAATAACTAAAAATATTATATAGTATTAATGACTAACCACTAATAATTAAAAATATTATATCATACTAATAACTAAAAATATTATGTAATACTGATGACTAATTTATAGTTTTAATCTATTCTTTATTAAATCAAATTGTGCTGTATAATAAACAAAAAAAATCCCTATAAATAGTTGTTTTGTTCTTTGAAATTTGTTTCAAGGATGCACAAATCAAGTTTGCTCTAAGTTTGGGTAGATACTGATAAAAAATATCATAAATAAAGACTTTTTTTAAATCGCATCTGCATTGCAAAAAAAAAAAAGTTATATAACACTAATGACTAATCACTTCTTCCAATTTCAATCCTTTATTTAATCGCCTCCTTAAAATATGTCAACACTAATCCATCGTTTGCTTTGACTTAACCTACACACCCCCTCGTGATCCACAGCACGCGCCAAAACGCAAGGGAGTAGAACATCTCCCTCTACTTTAGCCGAACGATTTAAAAATAAAGCCCCACTCACTTTGTGGCCTGTTTCTCAAATCAACAGGTGGTGAATCACCAGGTGCTGTTGCGTAATCGGAGAAAGGGCGCGCATTTGGGGCGTGACGCGCGCAAAACGATCGCCAAACGATAGTTTTGTTCTGCTTCTTTTTTGTTTTCTTTTTACCGGATGGCATCGCACGGCTTGAAGCGTTTCGTGTGTATCAAAATGTTCGTTATCAGGGTATTTTTATTGCGGTAAAAAAAAAAAAAAGATAAGCAAATTAGCAGGCGTGTCGCTCGGATTTGCATGAAAGTGGTACAATATTTTTTGACAGTTAACAAGATGCGGCCGGCGATATAATCTTCTTAAGGCTGATAAGAAATGAAAATGAAAAGAAACAAAGATGGATTGTTCAAATCCATCAAAATTTATTGATAAGAATGGCTATTTAATATGCTGCGTACGGTCAGATGTTCCTCTAGAATGGACAGGAAAATTTATTTACTGCGCATTCAAAACGCTTTTTATAACCATAAAATATCCGATTACGGTTATGAATTGCAAATGATGAGGCAAAAATTAAGAACATGAATATTTAAACGTTATTGAGTAGTTTAAAGAAGATTAACGAGAATTTAATCTTCTTTATTTAAAAATAATTTCGTTGCTTATAGTTTAGACAGTTAGCTGATTGTGAAATATAATTCTTGAATGGACTACTGGCATTGTGAAAATAAATGCATTCCTGAAGATCATACATTGGTTAAAATGATCATTATGGCTCAATGGTTAGTAATTTTTGAAATATTTTAATTGATTTATGAATACTGAACATTTAAAATCACAAGGCTCTGTCTCTATGCTTACTAATAATACAGTCGAATGCGTGTCCACGTGTGTATTAGCACTTTCTATAGCCCAGATAGTTTGATCTAAAGTTTCAAAAAGTTAGCACTTGAATATTCTTTGGATGTTTGAAAAATGCAGCTTAGAAGGAATTTTTAAACATCTGAATTATGAATTGAACGATTCCCAGCGATTGCTTGCGAAAATATTCAACATAAAACTTTTTTTTCCATCATTATTTAACGATAATGTTAAAATACACAGGAGGAAACTTTTTGAAAATTTCAGCGGTATTGTGGAAAGAATTGTTTTTCATTAATTTTAGAAGCACAGCCATACTATATGTTTAGAGGTGATTGAAAAATATTCTTCAATGGCTAATATTTAAAAATTCAATTAAATGCATTTTTTTAAAAAAATCTTTTTAAACAGGATCAGAGAGACAAAAGCCATCTTGTCTTAAGTAATTCGGAAAGAATTATTACTTTTATTCTATTAAAGGCAATCATATTTGAATTATGTTCAGAAATGTATAAAATTTTTATTGCTGTTTATAGCATTTTCTCGACAAAATACTCAACCTAACTTTACAAAAAAAAAAAAAAAAAACACTGTTAGATTAATATATATATATATGTTCTCACAAATGTTTTGCAAATATAATAAATTATCCATACAAAATCTTTAAGGTTTGAATTTCTTAAAAAAAATTTCTAATTAATTAATAAATAAAACTCCGAGTTCTTTTATGAATTATGTTCATTTTTCTTGACTATTCATTTAATAAGAAATGCTAAAACAAATTTTTGATAAGCTTTCTTTTTGCTTTGAAAAGCGCTCATAATATTTTCAATCCTGAAAACAAAATTCGCTGGCACCCAACGAATTTTTAATTATTTACAATAAATATTTAGGAATAGCGTATAAAAATGATTGATGTTATTACATAAAATATTTTAATCCAACAGAAGTAGATATATAAACAAAAATATATTAATCTGTAATATCTTAATTAGCATATTTTACAGATCAATATAAAGCTTTGCAAAAGATTATAAAATAAAAGCCAAAGTCTTAAATTATTTTAAATACAATAAAAATAGCAAACTTATTCTTCCTTAAAATCAAAAGTACTTTTATAGAAAGATAATTAACATATTAAAGGTGGGGGATCTGGATGAATGTATGCTAGGTAACGCGGATCAAATCGTAGTACTACGACTCGCGCCTTTAATGTGTTAAGAGTGAAAGCTGCGATTTTTTTGTCCCTTGCGTTATAGTTACTTGACTTATTTTTGCTTTATAAAAAATAATTTAATTACAATTTCTGGCCAAAAATGAATTGCATGCGGGTATGTAGCAAAATAAATGTCAAAAATGCGTTTAAACTCGAGATTATTCTCATGGTCTTATTAGTTTTCCATCCTATTAGTTTAAATCAATATCCATAAAACGAAACGACCAAATAAAAATACTTTGGTAACCACCCTGCGTAACATTATATTAAAACATCATTTTCTACTTTTCCAGATGATTTTTTAAAAATATATTTTGAAATTTTTTACTATTTAATAATTTGCAATTTATTTTCTCTGAATGTTTTCATGAAACTTTTGGAAGTATCAAACGATTTATTGTCGAAAAGAATTCGTCAGGAATGCTGGGAATTCCTACAGTTGCCACTTTGTATCTTTTGAAAAGGAATGAAATCGAAACTTGCAAAGCATTGCATTAGCAGCGCATCCTTTCGAATATATATTTTATTTGTTTATTTATTATTTATTTCAGCATTTCTTCATGATAAATGATCGAAAGTGATGAAAACAGAACACACATAGATCCAAATCCGAAGCATGTCCCCGCCTCTTTCAATAGTGGAATGTCCAGAAATTCTATTTGCAGCTTGATTGATAACGTTAAACGCGAATTAACCCAAAGAAACTCGCAATTATAAGAGTCCTTGAAGCTGACAACACTACGTTTTTGTTGGAACAATTCAATTTGAAGATTTTTTCAAAAGTTTGACTAATGAATTCTTTTTTTCCACCATCAAATCAGGACCATTCGAACAATGGTACTCAATTGTATTACTTTGAACTTTTGTCCATCGAACGCTTATGTATGATAGACGAGGTTGTCAAGGGTAATGACAGATTGCTTAATATTTCGTTATGTTCGGGGAATTGCATGGTTTCTATGAATCACGATTTAAGTTCGACCTCAAGAGTCCAGCAATTTTATCAGCTGAAGCATTAACGAACAGCCAACAACACTGAGTAACCTTGGCATACGAAATAATTATTTGATTTTTGATGATTCTGCTCTACGATTAGGCCAAAAAGAAAGGTAAACCGGATTTGCAAAATTTTCCATTAAACCATTAATTTATTTACTTTAAAAAAAGATTGAATGTTATATTTATATTGTCAGCTTTAGATGACGGCTTTACGACATTTCAAAATCCGAATTCGACCCTTTTAAGTCCGAATATTGAGGAAAAAACAGAAACCTCCATATTTTTGTAATTTTGGATATGATATGTTTCCAACAACCTGTAGTCTGTTATTATGACAACTCAAATTTAAGTCTGAAATCATACGTATTATATGATAAAGACTACTCGATTTCAAGCCTAAAATAAAATGATAATGTCAACTCAATTTTAAGTCAAAAATTATACGTATTATTTAATAATCACAACTGGATTTCAAATCTAAAATCATGCATAAATGTGATACAGTGAATATCAAACTATCAAGAATAAAGAATCTGCCAACAATTTAAGATTGTAACTTTTAATATCTTAATAGCATGACAATTGTACTTGCAAATCATATAGAATATATCAGCTGCTAAAGATCTGCATACTCAGCAGGAAAATCTCTCAAATTATATCTCAAAGATGAATGTGTCCGTGTAATTTCGAATGATTATTTTTTTAAATTTTAATTAGTTGAAAATTAATCTGCATTTCGGTAGTTTTTTGTAATAATTCCAGAAAGTATTCTTTCATAAGAATAAATTTCACATTGTTTCAAAATTTAAAATATTGTCGTTTTAATTATATCAGTTTAATAGTCATGCAACATATTCTTGATTTTTGACAATATTTTGAAAATATTTTTTTACTTAATTTCCAACAATATATATTGCCTTGTTTTCTTGAAATTAAAACCGTTTTCAATAATTCATCAAGTATTTGACAACGTGATTTTTTTAAGTTGTTGATAACCAAAGAATTTTTTTAAAAAAAATTCTAAACTATTTTGTTTAATATCTGTAAAAGGAATTAAAAAAAGTTGCAGTACCATAAAAGAGAAATACGACTTAAATATCGTCACATCAATAAAAAGTCATTTATCAATTTGATAGAGAAAACATTATATCATACTAACTGGTATAGTCTTAGTTTCAACACTTTTTTATTTGAATTATGATTCTGCTTGAGGCTCTTGGAAAGATATTCTCTTACTTTTCTAATGTTCTTTTCTCATTTTTCTTTGGTTTTTATATTCTTCTACTTTGGTTTTCATATTCTAGTTGATTCCCTCGAAGAAAAAAGAATGCATAAAAAACGAAAAATTATTATTGAAATAAAAAAACAATATACCACGTTTTTAAAAGCGGAAGAAAAAGTATAAATTAATTTTTTCTAGAACCATATTGATTTATACCGTGATTATAAATTTTAAAAATTGACAATCACAAATTTTCAGGGCACACAGGGTTAGGAAAAATTATTAAATTCTTTTTAATTCTTTTTAAACGTAGTTTATTGTTTATTTAAATAATTATTTTCAGCCTTTTATTCTAATTAATTTTTTTATTCTAATTTATTTTATTTTTGCCTTGTTGAAATTATGCAATCGATTTTAAACAAACTTCCCGATAAGCTACAGATGACAAAATTTGCACCGAACAGACTATAAAATGAATTAATATTACATTTTCATACAACCACGAACTATGATTAAAATTTCCAATCTCTAACTCATTGGGAAGTTAGTTTAAAATTGATTGCCAAATTTTTATCGATCACGCAAGCAAATAAATAATAAAAACGCGTTAAAAATAAAGAGCAAATTCTGCCAATAAGTAACTTAGCATTATTTGAATCAGATTATGATAAATTCATATTTTATAGTTATTTAACATGATTAAGGAAAATTATCCTCTTGAAATTCGTTACTTACTATAACACGCATCATTGAGTCAGCAAATAAAACAAACAAGGTGCGTAAAACAGTCAAATTTCTACATACATATCGGAGTGAATGCATTATTCGGCTTATTAGTTTTTATGCTCTCAAAATTCAATAATTGTTATTTTTCTAACAAAAAACATATCATTAACGATGGATTTTATATTACAAATTGAACATTTTTGGTTATTCTTTATCCATTAAGTAAGAATAAACTATAATCTGTAACAATTTGAAATGTAAACAAACTCTTTCTGAAATTGAATATTTGACTGAATTCATTTCTGAATTTTAGAACTTATTTTTAGAATACTATGAAGACAAATATGAAATGCTGGATATCAACTGGTAAAGAGGAAGATGAGAAGAGTATAATTGTACAGAAAAATCCTAATTTTTAAATAGAATTTTTTGTTCAGAAATAATAAAAAATGAAATTATTAAATAAATAGGCAGGAATAACGATATCAATATATAATCAATATATCTCTTTTTAAACAGTATGTCATAAGATAAAGGAATTTATAAAGCCGAATAAATCACTCATCAATTATATTTATAGTTAATTAAAAGGAAAGTTCTTCAAATTATTGAAAAAAAATCGTATTGGGAACAAAAATACTTTGAATTCGGAAAGAAAAAGCTAGAAGATTCTAGAAGAAAAAATTTCTCATTCGGAAAGAAAATACTTTAAATACTGAAAGAAAGTTCTTCTAATTCTAGAAGAAAAATCTTCATATTCAGAAAAAAAAAGTTTAAATTCGGAAGTATTTTAAATTCTGGAAGAAAAAATCTTCTTATTTGGGAAGAAAATACTTTAAATTTGTAAAGAATGGTCTTCAAATTGTAGAAGAAAAATCATATTCGGAAAGAAAATATTGTGAATTCGGAAAGAATGGGTTTCAAATTCTAGAAAAAAATACCTTAAATTCAGGAAGAAAGTACTTTAAATTCAGAAGGGAAATACTTTAATCCCGAAAAGAAAATTCTGTAAGCTGGAAAGGGAAATTCTTTATAAATCAAATTATTGAAATTAGACAAATCTAGTTTTAAAATTTAAGTCAATAATAATTTATTAATAAGAAAATTTTAAAAAAATTGGTATTTTAAGCAAAACCGGTGATAATCTGGATAATCTTTTAAGCCCCTGAGAAAGAATTAGAAATTCGAATTTTTCCAACTAACGTGAGACTTCTGGTTATTTCATAAATAGCACCTCAGTGACCAAAGAGATCGGGTAGATGAATATTTATTATCTCTACATTTTTTGCTTATTTTAACAAGCACGACACCATTAAGAAAAAAGATATTCAATCGCGGATTGTTGACAAGGGATTTGTTTACAAAAAGAGATGGAAACTATGAGCAAAATTGTACTTAACGACTTTAATACTGTTTGAAAGTACAAAACAAAACATAAATATTCCATAGGAAATTGTTGACAAAGGATTAAAGCAGGTGCAAATTATGAACAAAATTGCAATAAGTCACTAAAGTATTTTCCGCAATTATGAAACAAAACAAATAGCTGCGATTCTAATTTCCAAAACAAAATCCCCATGAAATCCAAATAAAAACCTAAACCAACCCAAAATATACCTATTAAATATGCAAGAAATAAAATTCACTTTAAAAAGATTTCAATAGATAAAAATATTGATTAATTTATAAGAAATTGCAGAGAATTTAATGAAAAACAGCTATTTTATAGGTATCCGACTGGGTAAAAATCGTCAAATTTGACAAAAGTAACGAAAACTTTTTTTATTCATAATATTTAAGCCTGTTCTTTTAGCTTTCCAAATTTGTCTTATTTTTTGTTTTACCTTCTTTAGAAATAAAGTTAAGGCCATTTTAAGTTAGCTTAGTGTGACAAAAGTCAAACCGGAAATAGATTTTCGAAACCGGAAGTTGATGCGAATATCATGATATGTCAAGGAATTTCGATGTTAAAAATGACTAAAATAATTATTTCATAGCTTTTATACCTGATAATAAGAATAAGTAGGGATTATTTTAAAATTTGTCTCAATAAAATTGGCAACAAATGTTTTGTACTGAAGTTCTGTTTGTTTATTTTCTCCACGTTATTGAATATTTAGTGAATTATTTAGAGATTTTTTCAACGTCAACTCACTTTTTTGCTATATTCTAAATCTGTTTCTGGTTCAAGTATGCCGTAAACGAGATCTAAACGTTCTAAGAAAAACGCTCCAATAATCCTATGCATCGCTATTGCCCTGAAGGACCAAGTAGTTGGTGTAAGTTTCAGAGAGCCAAATTTTCAGGCATAGAACTTCAAGAAAAGAAACCAGGCCTATCACCTACCATTCTAAATAAAATAAAAGGAGCATATATTGAACAGTGTGACCAAAAATTATTGTAGAAATGCCTGCATGGAAAAACACATAATTGTAATGAAAGTTTTAACGATGTACTGTGGAATGTTGTGCCCAAAGAAACATTTGTTGAACTGCAAACTCTTCGTTTAGGCACATATATTGCCGTTTTAATTTAAATTTATGAATACACTGGTTTATTACCAGTTTTTGAAAAATTAAGAGTGCCTATTGAACCAGAACTAGTGAAAGGTTTCATCAACATTGAGAATAACAAAGTAGCAGATTCAATACGACATTCTTTCAGCATATGTAAAACTGTCCAGAAAAAAAAAGAAGATCATCTAGAAAGAATAAATTTGTGAAGGATGATATAAAGGAAGGTCCAACTTATAAATCAGGAGAGTTTTAGATTTATTGAAAGATAATAATTTTGCTTTTTTTTCAAAATAAAAATTTTAAACGCATTTTCTGAAGAATTGAATTTTTGCACTTTTTGCATTACCGTAAACACAATATATCAATATGTTCTGAATATATTCTTATGAAATTTTGTAGAATTGTTTTATACAATATTTTTAATGCTCTGAACTAAAAACTAAAATATAAATGCAGTTTTAGGCATTTTACAGATATTCAGAGACAAATTAAGCTCATTTTTTTCAAAAAATTCTTGTTTGTATGATTGTTTTAGCCATATCTCAGCATACATTCCACATATTTAAAAGATTTTAGTTCAAAGCATGCATATTCGTTATTACAATGCTCTCTCAAAATATTTTTAATATCTGCTTGTCATTTTTTTCTCTACGACTGTTGGCGTAACAGTTAATTTTTCTGTTTTTTCACTACAATTTTCCCTTTTTTTCAAAATGTTATGAAAATATTTTTTATTTTTGAATATTTTTCATTATTCTGTTACATATTGAAACAAAATCTAGAATAATAACAAGCATTTGAAGCATATTTAGAAAAAAAGGCTCTGAACCCAGTCAGATACCTTAAGTAATTAAAACAACATTTAGAAATTAATTGCTAATATGAAATATAGAAGAACAAATCGATAGGAATTTAATATAGTTCCTTCAAACAGTACTACAGAATGTGCATGATTCGGCTTATTTATTATGTATTAAGCAATTAAAAAAATCTTAATTTATAAGACATACTGAGGATATATTTCAATTTAATTTGAAGGATTTTGTCAATCATAATGAATGCAAATTTGTAATAGAATAAATTCATATGAATGAGGTTGTAGTTAAATTTAATTTCTTACTAATTCTATCCCATGCTTGAGAATGGACATTCCAAATATTTTGAGATTTTTTTTATTTATCTGACAAAGAAAAAAATATAGCATTGTTTGGATTGAATAAAGCCTAATAAGTTTCATTACTAAATGAAAACTGTATCATTTCCTCCTTGCTATTTCACTCCTAGAGGGGATCCATTCTTATCTTGATAAAATGGTTGCTTGATATAACTTTCTAAAAAATATACAAATTTTATGATTTCTGTTATATTTATCAGAACCTTAACTACAATATTTTAAGGCATCTTTCATACAGTGTTCCCACTTCTCATCTTAAATAAATTTCATTTGGAACGATATCAGGAAAAATTATGGACTGAACAACGCCAGATGTTCTTTACTGTTAAATACAAACTGTAACATTTCCTGATTAATTTACTCTTTGGTAGAATCCCATTCTTGCAAATAAAATGGATAGCAAAATTCTTATAGATAAATAGGCGGTATGACATAACATACAAGAAAACATAAAAAATTCTATGATATTTATCAAAATCTTTAACAGTAATATCATAAGACATCTTTCATACCATAATTCCAATCTTATATTTTCATTTTATTAAACTTTTTATTTTAATATTTAATCCCATTTTTTATAAACGTATTTTAAAATCGCAGCTTTCCCGTGATTAAATATTGTTATGGATTCATGCATGTCGACAAAGGCTTTGCAATATTATAGGATATTTAAACAAGATTATAAAACAAGACTTCAACTCATGCCATACATTTTACGCCAGTAAACTCAATCAAGTGAATTCAAATCTACCAACATTTACTATTACAGTTTGCCAAATTTTACGCAACTCAAAGTATATCATCCATTTCTTAGCTTATCATCTGAACAAACATTATTCTTTCATTACAGTGGCCATCTGATATAGCGTGTGCCTATCTGTTTAATAATCAGAATTTATACCAACAATACATTGAGAATTTGTTAACCCCATTTTAAATTTTCTTCTATAATACTTTTTTATGAGGTGCAGTTCGTCATATACATCGTCAATGGTTGTAAACTTTTCACAATATTGTAACAAGGTTATTATTGATATAGTATAAGCCTCAGAAAAGAGAGAAAAAGGCTTTAAAATCTATTAAGTAGTCCTAAATAAACAACACGAGCGAATGTGAAGCTCGTTAAGTGAATTAAATAAATGGGAAACGCACTGTACCATATCCATTTATTTCGTTTTTTCTAGAACTAAAGTAGCTAAAGCGTTACTAATCTGCGGTTAGGGGGATGTACAGTTCATCGAATGGCTTCAAAGTTATGAGGAACCAACCATTGTGAACACAATTAACAAGGGGTAAACAACACACAATTACACAAATGGCAATCATATAATAACATTTACATATTTCAGAATGGATGGGTTTTAAATGGCTTGAATGATTTTGATACTATTTATTGTTGAGAAAATTCAAATATATAAAAAAATAAACAAAATGGTGTCTTACAGATAGTTTATGGACTTAAATGTAAAGTGACTACTCAATTAATTGTCCAATAATTAATTTCAAAGACATTAGAGAAATCTTATAGCTCCAGTTGGAAAAAATTCTTTAAATGACGTTAATAATTCTATCTTCCGTTGCTTGATTCTATAAATGCACTGTAGAAATTTTTATTGTTCATTATTGAATCTTGTATGAAATCTTTTTCCCCTATTTAATAAAATATTTTTGACATATTAATATTTTAAAGACAAAAAGTTTTAAAATATTAAAGATAAATGAAAAAGCTTTGAATAACATTGTTCTAAGAATTTAGGACCAATTCGAAATCTATCTTAAGAAAGGCCATCCAATCAATGGACTTCATTTCTTAGAGTTGTCGGCCCATTGGTTTAAAATAGCCATTCAAAGCTTTAGAATCCAATTAGGTTTGATCGAAGAAGTGCAAAACATTTTTACTAAAAATAAAATGTTAGCATGACAAAAATATTTTACTAAATTTGATTTATAGTAGGGGGGGATTATATAGAAAGTATTATTCTGCATTTTATTTAAATATGAATATAATTTCATATATCATTTAAAATATTTTTTTTTTTTCAATTGGAATTATATGCTTATTTGATGGCTTAAAAATTATGTATCAGAATAAACTATTTTTATTTTAAAACTTTAATTTCTAAAAAATTACATTTTCAAATTTTATAACGCAGTGTAAATTTGTTTTTGTGAATGGTGTAATTTTTTTATTCCCTTGAAAATAATAAATTTGGCATCACGGCTGTTCTTAAGTTTCTTGTCAAAAGAAACTAGACTAGTTGTTATTTCTACTTAGTTTTCCTGAAATGGAAATCATTATCTCATATACAGACAGGCTCAGATTGACATCTAAAAAATTCAAATGCTTTCATTCAAATCATACAGAAATCAACTTTAAACAATTAAATGAATAAATTTACAGAAAACAGCAAAGTTAAATGGTAAATCAGTAGAGATTTCCGTCCAGTAAACAAAGATTTTTTTTTGTCATATTAAATTTATTCTGATCACTTAACTTATAGCGTATATGTTAGAAAATGGCGGAATACCAGTTTATTTAATTTTAGGCTACCGTTCTATTTAATTGAATGGTTCACTTATTTGAGAAAATAAGGGAGAAAATAAGGCATTCTTTTTTCTTCTTAGTAAGCAAAGTTCCAACTCATGAAGTTATGTCCCGACTT
The DNA here is from genome assembly GCA_026543055.1 of Argiope trifasciata. Classification (NCBI taxonomy): domain Eukaryota; kingdom Metazoa; phylum Arthropoda; class Arachnida; order Araneae; family Araneidae; genus Argiope; species Argiope trifasciata. The sequence goes on along the minus strand of JAPMOQ010019781.1, from coordinate 2,198,247 downwards.
ATCATCAGTACCCTCTTATATAGAGCACACCCGTGTTGACATCTAGAAAATATCGTTAGTGTTGAACCATCCGAGAAATAACCAGATTCTAAATTTCATAATTGGGTTATTTATTTGACAAGAGTTAGCTTTTGAAATGAAATGATAAACGGTTTAAAGTTAATATGGAAGCATCCAAACGAGTCTTAGATTTGAAGAATGAAAAAAATGGAAGTATGAATGACGAATATAATAAAAGTTAGCCAGTCATGATCATCAAATTTACAATACAGGCAATTGGCTGGGAGCTCCAACAAATTTAAAGGTGGGTTGATATATTTGGGGGAATGTATTCAGAAACATTTGCTATTTACTTTTATTTGAATCACAAGGATCAGCTACTTCCCGTTACTCATATTTATTTGAATTAAAATAAGAGCTTTTCGAATTATATAACTTCATTCTTCGGTATTCTCGAATTCACTAGCCGATCAGTTTGATGTAAATGTTTTGTAGTTGATTGACTGAATAACTAGTCAATGGAGTTGGCAAATTTTGTTTCAAAATATTTAGATTGCTATATAATTGGTATTTTTTAAAACCCTTCTATGAACAATCACTTCTGATTTTAAATTTTTTATAAACTAGGAACTAAAAAGAAATTTAAAAATAATTAAATGCTTTGTTAATAAATGTCAGCAAATATTTGTTAAATCACCAGAATTAAATATTTTTAAGTATTAAATCAGTTTGTCGTACATTGTTTAACTTTAAAACTGCTTACATATTGAATTAAATAGGTAATTGATTTTGCAAACTTGAAATAGAAAGGATCCCCTCTGTATCTACTTCCTCTAAAGGCCCTATGAGGGCTTGACTTCAGTCGGAATTAAAGATCTTCTATTTTAGAGCTTTGTTCTTAAGAAGAAAAGGGTTTTTTTTTTTTGTACTAGAAGATTAAAGTTAGGTTAATAAAGCAATTGAATTAATTCACATGTTAAAGTATTCTAATGATTTAATTTACAAAGCATTTTCTCGAAAACAAAAACAAAGCAAGAGTTGTAATTTTAGATTGCCCTTGTATTTAATTCATTGGTTGACTTATTTCTCTTGAACATGTTAAGGGGATATATTTTTTTCTATTAAATTACAGATTTGACTGTATAGTTTTAGCTAGAAACTCAATACTCCATCTTGACACCCAACCCTATATACAGATCGCACCGAAATAGAAATCTACTCATTTTACAGACTCCCTATATAGACAGTAACTTAAATCGAACTTTTTTATAAGCATTATCCATATGCTTATAAAAAGCATTATCCATACGATGAACTTTTTCTTCTAAATGAAACGCACATGTAGCGCGAATTCGATGTTAATTTTTCCCAGCCATCCAAGCGTTTTTCTTGTTTTCTTTTCTTTTTCTTTCTTTCTTTCTGCCATATGGAATTGGATATCTGAAACAAGTTTTCATGTATGTGTGAGTAATTTTCATTTGTTTTATATGTCGTAATTAGTATCTTAAGCAGGAATTAGGTATTTTGTGGATATAAGCAGTGCACACTATGAGGTTGCACCTTTTAACAATGAATTCAGTTTTAATTTTTACACATATTATTGATTCATTTTAAATAAATGTGGGCATTTTATTATGGATTTGGTTTTTTATATCTTTTATGATTCTAGACTACCTGGTATCCATATTTGTAAACAATATCATCAAAGCAAAGTTCCAATACTTATTGATATTCTAACAACAAAGTGACTGTAATGAGATATACAAGAAAATGGAAAATTATAATTGATTAAACTTTAATATTATCCTAATATTTCTTATTCATAGAATTTGTGTTTTTTATAAGCTTATTTATTTGATAGCTCTAAAAATTAACGTTTTAAAACAAACAGATTGCTTCATTTTCTCTCGCCTAACAGCCTTAGGCAGCTGCCTAGTCAGTTTAATCATAGGTAGGCTGTTGGTATTCTGTGTACTGAACTGAAATGAAATTGCTTGTATGGTATTCGATAAATTTTTATAATGAGGATTCTTCTATAATTAAAAACTAAAATAATCTGATCAGATCTATGTCTTAAACTTCAAGTGTTATGATCCAATCAATATTTCAGATTTAAAGAATCAAAGAACTAAGCAAAATCTATTCAGAAACACATTAACTAATAGTTTAATAGTTTTCCTACGGTTACAATATGGAGATTATTTTTATGCTGAAACAGCTAAACCAGATGTTGCAAATAAGCAGTGGCAGATTTAAGTTGTTTACAGCCATATACGATATACATAACGATTCTTTTTATATATATAAATTAGTCAATTTAGCAAACTAGTCATTTTAACAAATTTGTAATTAGTGATTTATATTAAGTTGATTATTTTTTTTATTAACGTAATGAAAATATATTTATCTTTTTCTATGATAATTCCAATCTTCTCTGCAAATATGTTTGTAAGCAATTTTATTGGGCAGAGATTTGGCTTTTGAAAATACTCCAAGGATGAAACTTGTATTAAATAGACTAATTATAACCTGATTTAATTTTTTTCTAAATATTTTTTCATTCATAAAATTTGTATTTTTTGCTACTTTATTTAGTAATTAAAAAAAATATATTATTACCTCCCACTTTCAACCTAGAAGCCCTAGGCAATTTCTTAGATAGAAATCAGCCACTATAAATCAGCTGTATTCTTTCTTTCATTTAAATTGGTTTAATGACTTAATTTACAGCTCATGGGTCTTCAAAAAAACGTTGTAAGTAATTTTAGACAGCCGTTCTATTTAATTAAAGGGTTTGACTTATTTGGTGAACACGTGCCGAGAGAAAGAGCTTTTTCCCAACCAATTCCAGCTAATCCCCCCTCCGCGGCGAAAATTCCCCGAAAAGCAACACGTCACGCGTCTGATCTCACGGTGTACACGGAAACGTTTTAACCTAATGTCACGCTCATCTTAGTCTTTTACTCCTCGTCATTAGACAAGCTCTATTTAAAATTCATTTTATTTTTACATGAGGATATTTTCTGTTACCCTCCTCCACCTCCACGTGTCGGATTCGTACGATTGACTTACGGTCACGCTTTAGCACAAACAACACCAAACGATAAAATACAGAGAGAGAGAGAGAGAGAGAGAAGGGAAGGGGAAAAAATAAAGAAAAAAACTTAACAAATCATCGGCATTGTTTTCATCTGCATCGCTGATGCTGAAAGTTGGAGTTCTCATTGAGTAATGCGATAATACGAATGTGTGTGTGTCCCAGCGCGGGAAAGGCACTCAAATCACAGAAAAATTAAGTTAGAATGTTTTTGGGTTGTTTGGCAGTTTGAATTGGTAGGGAAGATGAGTTGTTGCCTCGCGTTAAAAAAGCCTCGCCGATCCGTGAAAGGTTCTCATCATTTTCATGAGTTATGACAGACTGTTGTAGACTTTGTGTCAACAATATTGATGCTTTGAAAAAGTTTCCACTAAAATTTTTATAAGAGGGTTAAGTTAAAGTGAAGCCTAATTAGCTTTGAAGCTTATTTTTTTTTTATGTATGTAGCCTTTAAAGCTCCGGAATTTTGGTGCTTTGAATGGCAACAAATCACTTCCAGAGAATATAAAAAGTATCAGTCATCCTTGTTTAAATGCTTTTGATGTATAAATATCACACTTTCATTTCAAAAGAAAATTTTTCTAGAAACAAATAGGCGCAAGTAATTGATTAAAAATTTTATATTATCAATCAATTAATAAAACTTACCCGACATAAAACCCATGTCACGGATGGCTTACCAGATTCGAATTAAATTAGTAGAGAATTTTTCTGGAAACAAATACTTAAATAGCATTTAGTCTCTTAATTTCGGAATTGATTTGTTTACAATTTAATTAAGATTATTTAACTAATTATCGAAGTTAAATGAGGCATAATGTAAATCCTTAACTACCGCCCATATTCTAATGATGATTGTAAGCCTTTCAGTAAACAAATACTGGTTCTGTTTCCGGCGACCATCAAGGTCTTACGCCTTTTTGGGTAGATAAGTCGTCTTGAGGCAGATCAAGAGCAGGTGAGAATCAAATGGATTTAATTAACGTGATGAGTTTAGAAAGTCGAAAAATTTATACTCCGTGTCCGTAACCATTAAAAACACAGACCATTACTTCTTCATAAGCATTGCCACCTTTTACACGCCAATAATGTCTCTCCATATTTTTCTCAACTGATTATAACCAACGAGAGCCATCATCGTTTCATCTTATCTGCTTCAGATTCTTTTCTATATACTTCAGCCATTTAATAGATGATCTTCCTCTTCATTGTTTCACCTTTTTTCTTAAAAAGTGTTTACTTTTGGGGTTCGGAGAATCCATTATCATATATAGATATATGATTCCAACCATCTAATCCAAGGTGTTTTTACTACTTTGACTATGTCGAATTCACCATATTTTTTAATAGTTTCAGAATTGCATACAATTCTTTGCGTATTATATTGTTTTATTCCCGAAATTCTTTAAGATCTTGTTTAGGAAAACTCAACAGCATACTCTTTTATGCTTTGTTAAGCATCCAGCATGCAGTTACTCCTTTAGAGGGCAATGGGTTTTCATAGAAGTTTTACTGAGGAGTCATATAATGCGGCCATCTTTGTAAGGTATAGGAGAATTGATATTTCTGATAGTTAATGTATCAACCACTTTTAAAATGATTAACGTAAAGACGTCTTTTTCATTTGCTTTTTCCTGTGATGATTATATTAATGCTCCTCTCATTTTTTTTTCTACGTTTAAACAAGCAATAATTTCTAAAGCTTTTTTTTCGAAAACATCTAACGTTTATAGGTGGGGGAAGTAATGTCGAAAATCCGACTAATTTAAGATGTTTTGTTACTGTATGGCAAGAATGATACTATGGACGTAGCTCATTACATATTAAAAATATTGAAAACCATAAAAAATGATAGCTGAGTTCGGTTACTCTTTAAAATGATTGTAATTTACGAATTGCCACTCAGAATACACCAGATTATGATGTGTGGAACAGCATATAGGTGCTTAGAACGGGTATCGGAATAAAATGCTGAAATTCAGTCTAACTCGGTCTAATTAATCATTTTATAATGGCATAACGAAACCATTGAATAACTTTTAACGAATATCTCTACTGATGATAAAAATTATTGTGTTTGAGTGAGGGAGTGTGTGCACGTTTGAGTGTCTTGCTATAGCATTAGAGAATAATATTTATGAAATATAAATCATTGGCATGAATTTATGATATTTATCAAATCATTCTGAATCAAATATATTTTGGTACCTTTTCGTCAGAACAATGAATTACAATTGTAGTCAGAAGTTAGCATACCGAATTTCGTTATTTTTTAAGTCATTGCGTTTTTTATGTAATTACTAAAGCACGCAATAACTAAAACAACGACTAACAAAACCAATAACAAAAAAGCAATGTATAAATAAATATAGATTTATTTATAGATTTTAATGCTTATGAAAACTGAAGATGGCAGAAAGTAAATGTCTTGTTAGAATCGAATCTAAATGTCGAAACTTTACTTCTAAATTTTAGATAATAATCTATGTTCCAAATTTTACATTTAGTTCTTTTCTATTTTTATTTGAACAATTCAAAAGATAAACTTTCTCCGGATGAATTTCACTCAAGATTTGATAGATATATACAAATTCGGTGTAAATACTGAATACTAAATTTCATCTATAAAGCTCAAAATATTTTTGGGTTATTTTTGCCATAAACAGATAGAAATAATTACGAAAATATGTTTTTGAGATACTTGAGCTTTGATACTTGGAAATTCAAAAAAATCTCGAATTCGAAATTTTTCATAGTTTTAACACTTCTTTTACACTTCATTTGAAAAAAAAGGAAAAAATAACAAGGAGTATAAACAATAACGAAAGCAAACCCCAAAGAAAATTATAGTTAATTAATATAATTTTAAAAGTAATTGCAATTGTAAAAAGTAAACTTTTAAACTGGATTTTGGTGGAATAGGAAGATAACGCCTTGATCTAAACCAGTTAATTACAAGTATTCGCATATATTCACCAAGCCTAAGCCTAATAACTTGCGAAATCTGTGGGAAATAATTTAAGAATTGTCAACAGACGTAACAAAAAAAAAAATGAAGCCCTATCTGTAAAGAATATAAAATTTAGTTTGGTATAAAAATTTAAAACCAGAAACAAACAACAAATCCCCTGAAATCTAAAAGACAGATCTGACAAAATCTGATCAAGGTTTTAATTTGAATTCCTTGATCTGAGATGGAGAACCCAGGCGTGCCATTGATGGCACGTGAGACAACATTTTAGGAACGCGGTTGATCAAAACGGTTTGCATTTCAGTTCAAAATTACAAAGTTAACTGTGAAGTATTAGGAACAAACGTGAATAATCGGTTGCGGTGAGCATATTCCCGTTCCTATTTCATGTATGGAAGAAAATCGGATAATATCATTGGTTCGCACCGTCGCTCATCTGCAAAGAGAGTGTGTTCGGCTGAGAGGCTGTTAAAAATTAGCTTGCTGAGAAAGAAATTGATTTTAAAAGAATTGTTTCTGTAAATGATGGTGCTTCAAATAGGGTGGATTCATTTGTTTATTTCTAACAGACGCAGGACATTCGATTCTTGAATTCCACAACATTCACTAACCCGCCTTGTATTCTAAGAAATGTTTAACATCTATTGATAATATAATAACTTTAGTAGCAGAAATATTCAATTTCATATCGTTACGGGCTTTATATAAGCGAAAGTTTACTGCTTCGTAGGATATCAATTGGTGAAAGTCAATTCGGTGTATAATGGCATAATGATATAATATCTGCTGGTTGAACCACGGTGACGAACTTCAAAGATTTGTTCTGCTTAGAAGAATTCAAACTGTTTGTGCAAAATGATGGGAGAATTATCTATATTGTTGGATGTTATATTGTCATCAAAACTGATGTTTTTTTACAAACATATGCCAACATTTCAATGAATTGAATATAAAACTTCAAGTCACAAACAAAACAATAATCGTCAGGATGGATCGAATTCGCACTTTTGAAGCAAAACTTCGTAAACGATATTACTACAAGAAACTACAAGGACTTCTCAAATTAGAAAGAAAATATCTAAGATTAAGATATACATGAGAAACCAGACAAAGAAAAAGAATTCTTCAATAAGGGAATATTCAGCGAGTTTTTTTCAGTTTAAAGAATTAACGGAAGTTTATTGTGTACCCTGATGTGACTTTTGGTAAATTGAACTTATCTCAATTCGATTAGAATTTGAAATTCAACTGATTGATTTCCAGTTTAGTTAAATATGGGTACAAAAATTTATTGAAAAAATGAAAACGCTGGAATTGATTGAAACAGAAAAATTAACAAGTAATGTAGATAAACATGTCAGTAACGAAATTTTGGAAACGTGGATTTTGATGCAAGCATTTAACTATTTGAAGTAGTTGACTTATCTTATTTTAAACAATTTTTCATCTACCTGGGAATTATTATTTTCAGATATGAATTACATTAGACACGCTTTGAAACCATTTGACAGATGGCTCCAATTCAGTACGCATTTTGCTTCAAATAACATCTTACAATTCTAATTTAGTTATTTACAGCAACAGAAATCATACTAAAGCTTTAATTTGAATTGCAAGTATATCTAAAACATTTACCAACCAAAAAGCATACAGTGCAAAAATGTATTTTTTTTCTTAGTATATGAAGAGTTTTGAATTGTTAGTATTTAGTTTTATTATCTTCCCACTAATCGCAAGTCAAAATTATTTGGTGGAAGACGTATACCTTAATAAACATTTTTTTAGAAAAAAATGGCATGATCATCCTTAAAAGCTCGCTACCTCTGTCCTAGATACTCTGTTTTGAAACTACATGAAGATTATATCGCGAGAGAATTTAAGTAACTTTTTAGTTAGTATGAGATAATAGATAGCTGAAAGAAATTTAAAGCGTTAAAGGCAGAATGAAATGGTCATTCTTTTTAACCATTAATATTAAACAAAATTTATCTCATTAGCGAAGTTTCAAATATATTTTTTACTATCTTTAAGAAAAATGACATAAATATTTATCCTTGATCTACATATCACTACAAGGGATATTAAATTTCAACCTCGTGTTGATATCTGCATATTGATAAACACAAATTTTCAGTAACAGAAATGCAAATTAATGAAAAAAAAAACAATTGGATACAATAACAAGTCTTAAAATGATCACTGAAATAAAGAAATGGCTCTCAACATACTGGTTCTGTCAACTTAGTCTAAACATATAGTCCTTCAGATAGGAAATAACAAACAAAAAAACTCATAATCGGCAACTAAAATTTATTCGGCTTACTTAATAAGTCAAGGTCAAACACTTCAGTATAGGGCCTGTGGACGAAAACATGTTACACAAGGAATCTCTTTGACCTTGGTAATAACACAGCCTTCCTCTTTTTTTTCTCTTCTTTTTTCCACTGTTAAAAGCCGAATCTTTTGTTCCGCCCACAACAAAGGAATTCGAAAACAATGAAGATCAACAAAAGAACAGCGTTTGTTATGGGGAAATATTTAACGCTTTGAGAAGTTAACCAAAGAGCAACAAAAGCCGTTTAGTTGGCTGGCTTTGTTGGCGTTTCGTAATGATTCCTACAAGAGCTATCGACTGAAGGCTTGGCACGATCAAGTTCTTGGCGGTGAAGTTGACATTTCACCAATAAATTCAGTATGCACAATTGGTTCTTATTAAGATTCGTGGTTGGATGTTGTACTTTGAGATCTTGATGCAGTGTTGTTAGTACAATAAAAAGAATAATACATATAATTGATAGAGTCGGAGTCATAGAGGTTCAAGTAACGTGTTATGTATTGCTGCAATTTCAATGACCTGCCAGTTTTTTTTCACCTCCTACACCTTACAGCGATTCAGATTTCAAAGAGAATTATAGGATGAGGATTCAAGGAAAATAAAGCAAAGCTGGTGCAAGTGATTTATTTATGTATGCAAATTCAACACTTGCATTTTTTTTTCCATTCTGGTTTTTATTTCTGCGAGTCAAAAGTTCACGAAATGACATTAATATCGAATGCCTTATGCGGCAACAACTTAATTTTTCTCTAATGTTACTCCTGAAAAAATTGCAATTACTTAAAAATAAATATGCTTTAGATGTGAATATTAACTGTTGTTAATTCAATATCTATTTATTTTTGTTAAAATTCTATATTTGACAAAAATATAGAATTTTAACCTTCTGTTCTTAATTAGCGTAAGGGGTGTCCCAAAATTAACGCAAGATTTGAATTTGCGACCATTCGTGCAGTAAAATGTTGACAATTCTATTAAAAAACCCACTTAACTGCTGACAGTTTAAATTATTAAAGTGGAGCATTATACGATAGAAAAACATGTTAACTTAAATTAAAGTTTTAAAAGAAAAAAAAAGTTTTTTTTTTCTTAAAAATGATACATTTTTATCGAATTGTAAAGTACACAGGATAGGACTATGTATGGAATACGCCATATTACAAATGGCATCCACGGCTTTGCTGGCACATACGCACTCTTTTTTCGTAATTTTACAGGACCATTTTGTATTAACACAACTGAATTTCGTTCGTGCAGCTTTGAATTTCCTCTTTCAATGCAAGCTTCTTTGAATAATCATCTAGAAAGAAAGCCACTGGTGCTAAATCATATGACTTAAGAATCCAATTCTCAAATCTTCAAACTAGGGCCTCTGGACTTTCATTATTTTTGATATATTGTTGAACAATGTAAATACGTTGTTCTCTCTCATAACTCTCCATTTTTTTCTAATACTAGATTATAAGCTGTTAAATGTTTTTAATAGGGTTGCTAACCCTTTACTGCCGAATGGGGACAAATTCAAATCTTGCGTTAATTTTGAGACACCCTTTCTAATACTGTACTGTACTAATGCTTTCTGTTATTTCAAAACAGTATTTTTTAATATATTACAGTAAACCAAGCATGTAAAATTTAACTATTTTTTATGCCTATATAATACTGTGTTTTGTATATAACATTGATATGCTGCTATTAATTGATAGCATAATATATAAAGATTCATTTGATAGTCAGGAATTAAAATTGCATAGTAGAGTAATTTCACGTATAATATTTTTTTTTTATTATCAAGTTTGAAGTGAATGCGCAACTGAAAAGAGTAGATAAATTTCAATTTAATAAAAAGTTATTCGTAAAAATAAATTGAATACTTGAACAACCAAATCTACATTTAAAAGGTACAAAAATTGTAATATTCAAAGATTTTATAGAAACCATACAATTTTTTTTCAGTTAAGGCATTCAGGTCCAATGCAGGACTTAAAGCTATATTATTTTTAACTGATTTTATTTCTTGCAAAATAAAACTCTGCAAGTTTGGGAGGAACAATGACCTTTACATTTTTTAAAACCATGATAATGCTTATATGGTGCTTTGTTACCTGTAAATTAAATCATGCAGCATGAATGTTGAAAAAATCTTGCAAAACATATGATAAGCATTTGAATATAGAGTTACCAAATGTGGTAAATATTTACATAGCAAGAAGTAGATGCTTACAAATGAAATGCTTTTCATTAAAAAATAATTAGGCTTTTAAATATTCAACTATCCCTAGTCCAGCGTTTTCATTATAATAATTTTTGAGTATATTATTAGACAATAAACATTATTTCAATGGAAAAAGGCATAAACTAAGATGAATTATAAAAATATTATTAAAAATATATATAAAAATTTTAATAGGCAAATCATTTGCTATTGAAATTTTTATGGAATTATAATTTTTTTATTTAAAAAACTTTATTTGAAATATTAATGTACTTCATTCAGATGAGAATTTACTTTAAATGCTTTCTCTTTCGTTAAAAAACTTTCGGGAAAGTGCAATAAAAATAATTAATAAAACAACATTTCATCAGGTATTGAACAATACTATGCATCATTGCCTGATGCACAGTATTGTTCAATATAATGTGATATTAATCAATACCAGCGCGTGACCGAGCTCCGCTCGGAGAAAACAGGTATCGAAGCTAATTCGAAGATTTAAATTTTCAATTGTGATTTATCAAAACAATACATGCCATAAGAAAATTTGTGAAACCATTGGTGAAAAGATAACCGGTTAAACCTCGGCTTTTCATCGTCCACCAGCGATGTCATGTCTTGATGTTCCATTGGAAATCCCCATCTGCACTGGTCTCTTCCATGTTTGCTGACCATGCACGGAGCGCTATCACCACACGGGTTATGGATCACCCATTTCGAGATCAGTTCCGGATCATCTTCTGGAAACTTTATTAGTTCGCCATATTGGTTATAGATGGCAGCACGTTACCGCTTGAAACCTATTAGCCATTATCTCGAACTAATAAAGTTTGAAAATATCCTATCTGTAACTCCAAACTGCTCGACCGTAGCGCTTCAAAACCGGCGCCAATCGATTCCTCGTGGCCTAAAACCCCAGACCCCCAAGTTTACCGGAGTTTATTAATTCTGGGGCGATTTTCGACTTGGCAACCATTCCTCGTATTATAGTATAAGATTCCATAATATTATACAATATTATATGATATTAATCAATATTATTTGATATTAATAAATATTTCACAATATTATAAAAAACTGTGCAATTTTAAATGATATTAATTAATATTCCACAACATTATCAATATTGTGTAATATTATATGATATCAATCAATATTCCACAATATTTTACGATATTGAGAATACTGATGAATGCTCTACAGTATTGTACAATGTTTGTGCGCTACTAAGATCTGTTGGTTCGATTTTTTAAAAACTTTATCCGTTTGAAGTTTCTCTAATTGGTTAATCTCATTCTATTCATACTTCAAATTAGGATATGGGTCACCATTTCCCTGCCAGCATTTTCCCTCGTCATGTCAAAACTAGACGTTACAAACTTCAGCAGCAACAAAAAAAATCAAGAAACCGAAACCACATTGTGGAAGTTTATTAATAACATAAGGATGCATAGAGAGCTAATTTGCAGTCACTTCTTCAGACGCCAGGAGAGAAAGAGCACGGAAACAAGAAAAAGATATTAATTACCCTCAGCTTCTAAAAGGCCTTGTAATGACGCTCGCAAGTTAACAAAAGGGGAAAACAAAATCAAACATAAAAAGAAACAAAACGCGAGAGGAACCTGATGACTCTTCATAACCATTATCATAATTCACGTCAATAAAATTGGAACAAAATAATGCGTTCCGCCGTTTAGACCGACATTAAACTATAAAGGCAATAACCTGGGGTGAATAAATGGTGAAGCCATTAGAAAGAAGAATCTCTCGTATGAGCCCTTTTACTCGGTTTGGCTATCGAGTTCATTCTGTGTGGAAAAACGTGTTTTACAGAAGTGAAGCGATTCAGCGATTCATCTTCGGCACAATATCTCCATCTGGAGCGACAGGAGATCAACACCAAACCACCAATTCTGAAAAGGCACTGGCAACATACAAATGAGGAATTATGCAGACGATCTTTTTAGCAGCGCGTGTCCGATTTTATTTTCGGTTAGGGGTCATTTGGTGGAAAAAGGATATTGTTTTTCGAATTGGAAGATTTGAGAGTGCTGTTGAGCTCGTGACAGTTGGAGACAAGATCAAGAGAGGCTTTTTTGGGCGATGCAATGAATCATATTTAATGTTTACAGAGCATTTTTCTTTAAAAAAAATAGATATAAGTGAAACGGGAGTTGTTTCGGAATCAAGGTTACAGGATTAACAGGATCACATTACAATCGAGATGTTGTGTATCGGTTATATGGCAATGGAACAGAAGGTATAATTTTGGTTAATAAATTGAACAAAGAAGAAATTAGCTGTAATTAAATGATGCATTTATTCTCCAATGAAAAATGGTCCCAGTGATTTAGATGCAGCCAAGTTTTTGGACTTTTTTATCTACAAATCCAAATATTGAGAGAATTTTAAGAATGGGAGAAAATCAAAAGATTTAACATTTCATGGTAGAATGAAGATGATTTTAATTAATTAAAATTTTATTTTAAATTGCAAGAAACTTCCCCAAGATTCACATTTCAACTATTGAAAATATATACATCACAGATTTAGTTGTACCCGATCAACTTATTTAGACTAGGTCGCCAACTCGTACAAGAACACAGTCATACATATGGATGTTATTATGAAAATTTATAGAATATATTTCATGGGATCAGATGATGCGCAAACTAATTTATTTAAAAATAATTTATTCTAAATGCAGGAAAGTGAAATTTTAGTGCTAGATACTTCTCTAAAACACTTGTTGCAAATTTCAGAGACAATTTATTCTAAATAATCCTGCAATTTTTTTATTGCTTGCGTAATTTTATCTTCCTGCAAATTCCAAGTCTGAAACACTTGTTAAAATCCATACTTCGGATTATAATTTAATAATCAAGTTTCAGTTCTAATTGCCGAGAAAGAGTTGAAAGTTGGTGAAAATAAGAAGTGTTTTTTTAAATTAAACAAAAATATTCTTGCTTTTTGTTGAAAATAAATCCATTTGTGGTAGAAACGCTTTGGAAAACAACTCCACGCCTAAGATATAATGAGATCAGTTTATGAAATATGTTTTGAAGCATTCTGTTATTTTTAAAAAAATCCATAACTAGACTGACTCATGACACTTTTCACTTTTCTAGAATTCCTTCAGCTTTTTCATAAAAGGGTTTATCCTCATAAAATTGATAACAAAAGGTTGGTTTGAATTATTTAATTTTAAAAAAATGGGATTGTTTTATAATGCTTGTGATTTTCTTATTTATTGCTTATTTTTGCCTTATTGCTTTATTTATTTATTTTCTTTACAGTATATAAATATATTCAAATTGTTGAGCTTTCTTATTTCCTCAAAAAACATTCGACTATTTTCTTCTGAATTTAAATTGGTCATTTTCCTTTGTTATGTCTTCCATTCCAAAATGAATAGGTTTTAGTTTCATTCACATACTTTCTTGTCTATGTTATTTAATACTAGCTGCCTCAAACGACTGACTGGTTGATTGGGAATATTGCTTACGTTTCACTTTCGTTAAAGGATTTCGATATAACTTCCTATTTAGAATTCCGTCAAATTGTTTGACAGTAAAGCAGTTTTGTTTTAATTGTCTAAATTAAATTATATTTAGCATATACATGAATTTGGCCAATGGAGACAGACATATATCCTCATAGAGTTATTAAAAACGTACATATCAGGTTCCTATGCCTATTAAATTGCATTTGTTATTTTAAAGTATTGCAGCTTCATTTTTAATTGGTCATGTAAACTATAAAAATATCAAACAAAATCTTTCTTCTTTAACTTTTTATAACGAAAGAAATTCATGTGATAAAATATTTGATGGACGGTGGAAAAGGTTTGAATTTCAGGACTGCAACATAATTTATCTTTGGGAATTAGGAAGAATTAAAAAAAATCCCAAAATTCAAGAAATATTCACATAAATGTTGGATTCCATTATAAAGACATTTGTTTTGTTTTTTTAATTTTGAGATTTGTAAAATTTATTTGTGTAAAATTACATTTTCGATCTTACGGAAAAACGCCAGATATCTAATAAATGAGTACTTCGAAGAGGTTTTAAGATACATGATCCGAGCTTCCAAGAGATCAGTGCATTAAATTTGGGCATTGTAAGTCAAAAGGTCTGGCCTACAGAGTTCTAACACTCACAAGCATTCATCTTTATAAGTAGTAGAAAAAGATAATGAGATTAACAAAAATTTTACTTTTCAGAAATTTCATTAAACAAAAAGAACCTTTCAATCCCTTGGAATAGCAATAACGAAGCAAGATAGACGAAATTTGACATAAAAGTACCAGAATTATTAATATATTTCGAACTTCCAGCCCAATCAAAAACAACAGGTTTGAATTGTATATTCAAATCACTTCATTAAGAGACGAGTTCAAGTATAAAACATGCCGTATAGCAAAAGTTTTCAGGGCATATTGACTAAAACTACTTTTGTTTTCTTTTTCATTTTATTTATTTATTGTATAACCACACGTCAATTTTTTGTAAAAAGCTTTTTAAAATTCAAGTACGAAATGGAGGGAAATGTAATTAACATCAGCTAATAAACATTTGCATTTATGAAACTTTTCTTTTAATAGTTGCAATGTTTTAACCCCTTAATTTTATATTTCAATATTACTTGCAGTAATATCAAATTTTGAAATACTAGAGTTTTACTTTTGGGAGTTTCATTTTATTAGTAATGGTTCAAATACAATAAATGTTCATAAGTAATTCTTGTGTTCTTCAAATGTTCTCTCACGTTCAAATGTACTTCTTCAGATGTATGCTCATGTTCAAATGTACTTCTTGTGTTCTTCTGATGAACTCTATGTTCAAATGTAATTCTTGTGTTCTTCAACTCTTCTGATATCATCTACCTGTGATTGTAACATTGGTGGTGAGGAAAATGTTGAATGTGCTCCTTCTTTGTTTTAAGTTTGATGGAGCAAGACAGAACCTAAGATTGACTCTCCAAGCCATTAATATAAAGTGGCCTCCAGATTTTCATCAACTTGTTTCTATCAGATGTGCTCTTGAAAATTTTTGTAAATTTATTATTGACCCCTGTTGAATGTTCTTATTCTTAACTTATATTTTCTTATTTTATTTTATTCTTACTTTAATCCTTCATAACTATTAAATATTCTTATTTTCTTTTGTTATGCATTGAATACTTCTGTAAGCCCCATGTGATACTTTGTGGTGCATGGCGATTTTATAAATGCTTCAAAAAAAGTTATGTGATGCTCAAACACGCTTCTTGTGTTCTTCAAATGAACTCTGATTTTCAAATGTATTTCTTGTGCACACTAATGTTCAAGTATACTTCTTCAAATCAGGAATATGGTGAGATAAAATGAGATTTTCCTTCAATATTTGTATGGATAAATAAGACAAATTTCAACACAATACTTTTAATGAACATATGATGATATGTTTTTATAATAATATATCCTTAAAATCAAATCAGATAAGATGTCAGAATCGTGCACAACTTTTCTGTCAAAAAACGCATAAATTAAAAATCAAGTATTCATATCACATAAATTATTCTGCATTTTTTTTATCAAGTATTTTTTTTAGAAAAATAACTTTTCATCAAAATGGATTTTAACAAATAAAGTTCTTTAAACGATTTCTGCACATTTAAAAGTAATAAAATTAAAGACATTTGAGCTTTAATTCTTAATGCCTTTGCCAAGCAATTTGGAATTAAGCTTTCTAGGGATACTTAAGCGATTCAGATTGAAACATTTCAGTTCGTATGCTTTAAAACCAGACATTTTTATTGATTTTTTCGCTTCTATAAAAACAGTTTTATGCATTAAAATTTGCCAAACCCTACGAATAGACTATTTAATTCACTTTCAAGAAAGTTAGTTATGGGCATTTAGGAATGCACATATATATTATATTCTTTGAACTTTAGTTATATATATATTATATATAACTAATAGTATTAGTATTAAACTCAACTTAATAAATATTTTTCATTTGAAATTAATATTAAATTAATGAATTATAAACAATTAAAATTCTTTTAATAATAGAACTGGGAATAATAATCTCTCTTTCTGATTATAATAAAAGAAAGTGGGTTTGTATATGTGCTCGCTCGCACGTGTGTGTTAGCGCTCTAATACAAAACCGCTATTATGTTCATTTAAATTTTATATTCAAACACAGCCATTCAGACAAACTTCCTCAAAATAGATTTTGCTCAATATTTGATACAACTCTAAAAATTTTGTTTAAAGATTGGAAACCAAATTTCATCCATCTAGCTCAAACCTTTTTGAAATTACCTTTGTTACAGACAAATACGCATAATGCCAAAAATGTATTTTTCGAAAGAAGGTATCGTAAAAATTCACTAAAATCTTGAATTTATCACTTCCATTTATAATATAAAATTTTATTCTATCATCAAATATTTAGTTCAGGAATTTATTTCTCCATTTTTGAAAACTAAATATCCGGTCCTAAATAGCTTTAATACATCTATAATTTAGAAGCTGAATAAGTTACAATATTCCGGAATTTAGAAGACATATGAACTTTAACGCATGACACATTAACATTTTAAATAGTTTTATGATGTTCTGGGATTAGTATTCATTAAAAAAAAATTACGAACACGCTTAACAGAGCATATGTTAGTCAATTGAAATAAACGAGCTTTAAGGTCAAATTTTGAGGGAATCATAGATATGAAGTTATGTCTAAGTGATGTTACTAAAATTAAATATGGCTAATATTTCCGGCGGATTAGTTGATTTTCAGAAATGTTTAGTAATAAAGATGAGCCAATGCGTCTGTGTATGAGATAGTGTTCTACAGTCTAGACCATTTGTCCTAAAACTCCTAAATTTACCACGTATGGAACGCAGTGTGGAAAGATGTATCGCAAGGAGAACTTTTAAAAGAATTTCAAATTATTAAGAATTGGCACTTTAATTCATTAAGTATTTAGCAAGATTTTAACGTTTCGAAAGGATAAATCTATATTTCTTAAAGGCGAGGAAGAGGAATAATAGTTTTTTTTAAACTGTTTTTAAAAACCTTTTATGAGAAAAACAAATGGAACAATAGAGAAAGTTTTTAAAAAAATTTCGAACACTGTTTTTTCTTTTTCTATGCGTGGTAAGAAACTGAAATTTAAAACTATACAAATTGATTGTCTTATTATTTTACATGAAACATTAGAAATTATAGTACATGCAAACATGTTTACATACTACACGTACTTAATACTCTTTAAATATTGTTAATTGTCCTATATAATAAATGTTTTAAATAAAATTTGATAGGTCTTGTTCATAATTATCCTTCTACTTCATAATTTCTATGATATGCTATTCCAACATGGCTTGTAAAGCGTTTCTGAACTGTCGAATGATTTGAAAATGGCTCCTCCAAGAGAAATCAGCATTGATGTAAGTGTGCACTTAATACTTTCCTATTATACAGAAACTTTCTTTTATTCATATATCTTTTATTATCTTGTTAACTATATTTTATCAATCATTAGGTATTTATTTTTTTTGCGAACATTAGATCACTAATTTCTCCAATTCTGTGCCTTTTATTTCGTTTTATAAGTGTATTAATTATATCGTTGAATGCTGAGCTTGGTAGAATGAGGCCAAAAGTATTTATTACACAATAAAAAATAAAATAATAAAACTTCGTAGCAAATCGATATTTCTGAAAAATATTACTATCCTATTCTTTCTGCTAAATCTCTGAACCCAGAAGTTTTATTACACGCAACATTCTGGTCCACAAAAAGCAGAACTGATCAGATAAAGATGCATATACCCATTCTCATTTCTTCCAATCTCGACCAACTCCTCAACTGTAGAGAATCTCCTTTATGAAATCCGCCAATAAATCCCATTCCAACTTTTACCCTCAACAAAGACTCCACAAATCGAAATGACAAAACGTCTTAATCAATCGCCCCCTAACGGATGCCCGTCCCAGATGCATAAATGCATGCAAATACTCATTATCAGTCCACCGTGACGGAAAGGCCATTCTCCACCCTACTACAATCCCAGCTCTGGAAAACGGGATTCTTGCATTGCGTATGTCAGAGAGGATGCTAAGAATGGAATATTCACACACGCACAGGGTTCTTTTGTCATTCGGAGGGTGGAGGAGACATTGTAACGGCCAATTACACATCCCTCAATATGTGTCGAGGAACACCATCGGCCATTCATGGTTGCAGTGAAGGAATGAGCGATGTGCTGTTACTGACTGGAGAATTGAAACAGGAACATGATATTGATGGACTGTAACTTCTTGGAGGTTTTAGGTTTCAGCGGGAAAAGTTGGTTTGTATTAGAATGTATTTTGGGTTTCAATTGTGTATTTGAGAATTCTGGTTGGATTCATGCATAGGTACAACTATATAAAAAAATAATTGACTACCATTTTGTACAGTCGCAATTTACTGTTTGGGGGAATGTAGTTTATAATGCAAAACTAATCTGTCATCTTAAGTTGTGCTGTCAATTATTTACAATGTAATGATTATTTGAGGAACAGGATGGGATTAGATCGTATTTACAATGTTTAGCGAAAAAAGGCGAGGATCTATACCCTAGTCTAAGTGCTTTTTACCGAAATTTAGCTTAAGTGCCCGAGTTTGAGATATTCTTGTCTAAATGCCTGAATTTCAGATATTCTAACCTAGCAATTTTTAACAATATTTAACGTAACGTTATTGCATTCATACATAGGTACAGCTGTATAAAAGAAAGAATCGATTACCATTTTGTGCAGTCGCAATTTACTGCTTTAGGGAATGTAGTTCATGATGCAAAACAATACTGATATATTATACGGTACGTGATTTGAGATATTATATCCTAAGTGTTTTTAAAGTTAGTCGAAGATTAAATGTGTTGTATGGAAATTTAAAGAGCAAGGTTGGAACACATGTAATGTTTTTGCCATCATCCAGTTATTCAAAATTATGAAAATCATCAAGAAAATTACCTTCACTCTATATGGAATTTAATCACTAAATTAAATTAAATCGCAAACATACAGCACAATTATGCTGCCTGCCAAATAGTTATACTGATAACTGATTCTAAACTATATTGCCGAATATATTGTCCAAGAGTGCTGGCCGATTGGACTAAAATGCGAATTTTAGATTTGCGAAAGTTTTAATATTCTCCATTAAATTGTTTTTACCACAGCTTTTGAATTTAAATTACAGTTGCTTTATAATTTAAACTCAGAATTCACATTATAATGAAATTTCTGTGATTAAAAGAAATCAATTCTATCAATAATAAATGATAATTAAATTCATACTAGGGAACATTTACCAAGGTTATTATCCACAATAACTGTTTTAAAATCCTATTATAATCGATTATTAACTGTTAATGAAATTAATTAGTCATTATGAATAACAACCTCATTTATTTTTAATAATAACAAACTAATTGCAATAACCGTAAAATAATCATAATGGATGTAACTGTCTTTTCTTTTAAACCATTGCTGTTTTAATAAAGTATCTATTCAAGTTAAAGTATATGACTACGTTCAGGATAATTTTTTAGAAAGATATTCGAAAATAGTAGCATTTTTAAAAGTTTGCATAGAAAAGATGAAAAAAATATTATGAAATCAAAATACAGCTATTTAGGTGGGAAATTTTGTAAAAGAATTAGAACAAAGGGCTAAAAAGAGATACAAAGTGTTTTGTCTGAAAATAACATAAATTAAAAATCTTCTAGTTTAGAGATTTATTGAATGATTTGCTTAAAAATTTACAGATAGTTGAAGAAATGTATTATCTAGTTCCGGAAATAAAAGATGAACTACATTTTTATCAGTTCTTTAAATATTGTTCGGTTGATTAATAACAAGAAATTTTCATTTTCTTTCACGTAGGGAAGCTCAAAAATTTCTATAAAATATTTCTAAACAAATATACTATTTATTCTTTGGTTCAGGAACTGAAGAACACGCTGAGAAATTATTATATCAAATTAAGAATTAAAAAAATACTCATTTATTTAATTTATGAGGCTTTTCGTAAGAAATTTGGACCACAGATAAAACATAAGAAAATAGTATTCAACGATGTAAAAAGCATGGAAATATATAGATGAAAAATTAAAAAAAAAGCAGTATAATTTTTCAAAAAATAGACTTGGGAACAAAATTCTAAAGGTTTTATAAAGAAACTTGTTAACCATTAAGAATATTAATAAAATTCCTCATTTTTAAAATAGTTAATTAGTTATTTTATATATAATTAAATGGGGCTGTTTAAAAGAATTAATGTATTTTTCTTGTTGTTTTCAAATTTATCTCGAACGAATATTCAATGTACTTAGTGACAATATTTTAACATAAAGCTGTATTGTACTTATCGACTTAAATTTAGCATATTTAAAATGTACGAATGATGCAGTATTATATAAGGATTTTTTTTTCATATTACTAGGAGGACATTTTGTAACAACTTGAACACATAAACTAATTTTTATCTTGCTTTTGATTTGTTTACTTTTGATTGTATAACGATGATATGCTATGTTTAGAATCTTAACATTGGCTTTAGAATACATAAACAATTTTTTAAGGGAAAAATTTATTGATTATTATAAAATGGACTTTTATATCAAATTTTAGAGCCATCATTCGGTAAATTTATCCATTTGAATAAAATATATTTTGGTATATATATATAATATTTTCAATTAGAAATGGCATTTAAAAACAACAAAAACCTATTAATTTTTTAAGGTATCCGACTACGTTAACAACACTGGTTATCAACCACATTGGCGAATATATATTTTTTAATTGTTATTTCTTGTTTAGAATTTCCTCTTTCTGAAGCTATTTATCCGTTCTAGGAAAATGGAGGCCTTACCTACCATCCAGGGTCATACATTTTTTCAGTTAATTTTGGTTTTTAACTACAATTTTCTATAAATTTTAATTTTCATAAAAATTCTCTACCGTTAACATGATACCTCAAAAACTAATAAAGGCTTTGACATAAAATTTTCAGCGTGTCTTTTAAATAATGTGGGCAATGAAATGAACCAAAATTTTAGTGTTGGTGAATTACTTTTTCATTTACAGGTGTTTTCTTAAATATTAAGTTGGGAATTGATGGAAAAAAGGCATATATAAGCATGTTCATACCCTTAGCTTCTTTGCATCTCAGAATCTTTCTTAGAGTTTGTTCGTATCCTTCATCATTGTATCCTATAACTTGTGTACAAAGAAAAAAAGGATGGCTACATTACCATTTTGTGTAGAGTGTCAACCGTTTTGGCTCAATTTCATTACAATTTACTACACATTCTCCTATTTTTCAAACTATATTATATTTTTAAATACTTTTTGTTGTATTTATAGAATTTTGTATCATAATTGACAATACATATAAAAAACGTAGTTTTAAATAGTTAAAAAAAATTCAGTTACAAAAAATTTCCTTCGAACGTAGTCGGATACCTTAATATCTATAAATATATTAAATTTTTTTAACAAATTAAATGATTAATTCTTATTATCTCATACGCGCCGCTATCAATAAAAATATCGAATATGAATTAATTTAAGGCTCTAATCTTTGTTTATGTATATACGAAACTATCTATAAAAATATCGAATCTCAATTAAGGTAAGAGGGAACATAATCATTATGTAGATAACTGAATGCATCTTCTTATATTATTATTTTGATTGGATTCCCACTCCATTTAAAATCTTCAGTATCATCATAACTGTTTCCCATGCATTCACGATACGACTACATTTAAATTAAAATGTCTCCAATAGAATTCCTTTCACGATTAAGCATGCTCACCTATCACGTCTTTAGTTCAAAATCCGTAGTCGTGAAATAAAATTGTTTGGAAACGTTCACTCCGTTGTTTTTGATGAACAAATTGAACTTTTTATTATCATACGACCTGTAAATGAATTTCATTGATCGAAACATTCCTCCTCTGTTAAGTAATTATAGCATTAAATCACGAATATCCGTTCACGCGTTCCATTTGTTGAAGGCCTCGAATTTCGACAAATTAAACCTAAACCATTAAACTAATGTTGAAAAGAGATATTTAAATGAATTTGGCTCCATGTCAACTAGGTAGGAAAAAAAATCTTAAAAAAATTAAACAATTTTTAAATTATGGCATTCTTTACTCTAAATTAACTAAAAAAGTTGCAATAAAAACATCTGTTTTAAAATTTAATTGCTGCCCCACTTGCCAAAGAAGGATTTAAGTGAATAATTCCCTCTTTTGGGAATTATTCCCTTACGGTCATTAATTATTTATTGCATTTGTATTAAAATATAAATACATCAAATTTTTAAAAAAACTTAAAAAATATATATAATTTTAAAAAAATGAAATATATAATTTAAAAAATTTTCGACATATTTCAGGTGACATATTTTATTTATTATTTTTTCCCCTTATATTACTTTTTTACCCAAAAAATAACTTATAGGGAATAAACTGTGTACAATTTTGTAAATTCAATTAAATGCTAATTTAAAAGAAAACATTTTTATGTCCATTTTTAGAGTTTTTATACGAAGTTTATATTTTTTTAAAACTAAAACTGACATTTAAATATCTAAAAAAAAAAACTGAAATATAAAATGTATGCCCTGTCTTCTTTTAAATTTTTACCAAGTTAAATTAATTTCTACAAATTACGTTATTATC
The DNA here is from genome assembly GCA_026543055.1 of Argiope trifasciata. NCBI lineage: Eukaryota > Metazoa > Arthropoda > Arachnida > Araneae > Araneidae > Argiope > Argiope trifasciata. Next base: position 2,174,881 of record JAPMOQ010019781.1, on the reverse strand, counting down.
AATGAAATTTAATTTCAGCAAAAATTAGGACATCTGAAATAATTCAAAGATATTTAACTCTAGGCTTCTAACTTATCAAATGTTTATATTTTTGAGCAATATATTTTATAGTCCTATTTTAGTTGAATATAAACAATATTTTGGTAATAAAACGTTAAAAATAAAATTTATTGTTTTTGTCTATTTTTGGTTATTTTAAATTACAGATAAACTTATTTTATTATAAACAATCGAAAACAATTAAATATTTTAATTCCAAACTAATACATTAGTTTTCCAGAAATTGAAATAAACTTATTTAATATTTTTAAATTTTTATTCAATTCCTACTATTAGTTCTCCCTCTCCCTATATATATTTATATATCTGATTCAAATTTTCAATCGTTAATAAAATATTTTTTATTCATCCATTCAAGTTCAAATACATTTTTTAAAACTTGTAGTGGATAGCACTTGATGTTAATACAGTATTTTAAATATTAATTCATTAATTAAATTTAATTAATTTTACGGTTAACATAATATTTTAAATATTAATTCATTAATTAAATTTAAATAGAGTTTTAGCAGTTTGTAATGCAAACTGAAATAAACAGGCCGGCAGTAGATGAATCGGTCAACTTCAAGGATATCTGTATTTTGCATGTGAAGATGAAGAATGCGAGTTCAAATCTTGCGAAGATATTTAGCATAATTTAAATTTAGGAATAAATACTGACAGGCCCGAAGTTTTTAAATAGCCAGGAAATATTTCTTTTACCTTTTAAAATTAAAAAGTAACAAAAATAAAAATTTTCTTTGTTGACCTAAGTAAGGATCGACAATTTATTTATATTACTTGTCTTTAATTCAATTAATTCTCTGATTTTTGAAATATTTTCCAGATTATATCAAATAATAACAAAAATATTTTGAAATTTTTTATCTGTAGTCTGCTTTATTCAATTATGAAAAAATAAATGTCAGCATAAACTACCCAATTAATCATCTGGTCACCATAATGAGATGCGATTTTCTTTTAACTCTATTCAAAACAGTGATTCATTTCATGACGGTAGCTTCTAGAATGGCTTACCGAATATATCTTGTCTCGGAAATAATTAGAAATTATATTTTTACTCGGATTAATTGTTCACATGTCTTTATTTAGAATATGTAGGTTGTTAAATCTTGTTAAGTTTGCTGTTACAAATAAACTGTTCAAAAAGACAACCAGCTCGTCCTTCCTTCGAATCTCGTCTATTTAATTTGGTGATACCATTAATTTATTATATATATATATATATATATATATATATATATATATATA
>JAPMOQ010019781.1:2142954-2173470 GCA_026543055.1 Argiope trifasciata | reverse complement strand
ATAAGAATAATAAAATAAATAGTTACATGTCTATAGGATTACTAGTTACATGATTACGCGATAGGATTAATAAATTTTTGTGTCTCCACAGAAAAAACAATGGATTAATTCATTTATTAAAAGTGTGTGTGTAATGTACGCGAGTGTGTCACTCACAAGATTTACAAATAATTCTATTCTAATTCTAATGAAATTCCTCTTAATATATAAAATAAAACCGAATTGAACAAAATTAATAACAAATAAAAAGGCAAACGTTTTTAATGTTGTTGATTACTTCTTTTCATTGTTAAATTTCCGAATGCATTAAAATTTCATTAATATGACACAAAAGAGAAATGGGACAAGAACTTACTTATGTACGAAAATCCTTGAAAAATTCCCGATATTTCAAAAAAAGAACCCATTTAATTCTCACCTTTACAACGTTTAACCTAAAAACCACAAACTTTTCGGATACCTCTCAATTTTTCAATAATGCTTTGTTTTCTGGTACTGTTGCCAGCATTCAATCACTGAAGAGAAGTTGCACAATTTTAATCATTATCTCTCGAAATGCATTTACAGAAGATTGAATCGTAATAGAATAGCGCAATCAATCCTGGGTACAAATACTTCAGCTATTGTTCTCTAATATCCCTTTCCTTGCAATTCCCCATTGTTGTTTCTTGTAGCAGCAATTAAATGTTTCCGCACACAACTACACGAAAGTTGACATTCCAAAGTTTGTTGTTTGCGATTGAGACAAAAATTGAACATGGGTGACGTCACATCTATCGAAATGAAAACTCTCTTTGAAAAGGTTTTATGTCAAATTGAAAACACAATAACATATAAATTGAAAAAAATAATCGTATTATTAATTGTGAAAAATGATAATACAAATAATATATTATTGTTCTCCTTGTTATTCTAATTTCAAATGTTGCGGAAAAGCGTATTTACATATGTGAGTGCATTGTTATAACTTATTAGAAGACTGTCGCTTTAATGTGTAGTCGTTGGGAGTAATGGCTGAGCTTACTTTCAAATAAATTTCTAACGAATAACTTGATATTCTTAATTTCCAGAATGAAGTATTTTTAAGCATCAAATTAGAATAAATATTAAAGCTGTATCATTAAAAGCTTAACACTTGTTCAATATATTATGTATATATTTCTAATGGAATCAAGTCCCATGACATCATAGTGCAATAGAAACGTAATTATTTGGTTAAAATACAAGGTTATTATAATTAAAGTTCCACTTTGAAAGGGTCATTAAAAAACTAATGAACCAAATGTTATTAAATTTGGCAATAGTTTAAAGAAGGTTATGAGAATTTCTATTCTGCCGAAAAAGTTCGAAAACTCACCACCAGGGAGAAAATGACGGTGTGTGCAATACTGTTAAACAGAATAGAGCATGAAGACATTGGTTTAAAATGTGTTTAATTGTTTCTGAAACATGTAACAAATCATGTTCAATGTGTGTCATCTCAAAAATGTTTAAGGTGATAATCTAAACTATTTGACGCAACTAAAGTATGCGGTACACCGACATATGCGTAACATTCTTCCTGATATGAGAATTTAGTAGTGTAACTTCCTTTCACAAAATGATGGACGCCACATTCAACAGGCTTTATGATACGTTTCAAAAACGATTAATCACATTTTGTCCTTTTTTTTTTTTTTTTTTTTTTTGCTTATCAGTATTACATACAGCGCTTCAGATCAGGTTGTAATTTTTCCCCCTTTTCTTTGCGGAAAAGAAATTTCCATGACCATCATTCAAACTTTACCAAGTCTGATATAATTTTGTCCAGTACCTTTCCAGCTATGACCATTTCAAAGTGAAATTTTTAACTATCACCACCTTGTATATCTTCTTACTTCTATCGGCTACAATTCCGCTTTCTAATTCCCTATATAAACTATACAAACATTAAACATAATTTTTCTTTCTTAGTATTGCAACAATAGGAGGATAGCCCTCTACTGGCGTTAGAGAGAAACAAGTAGTCAACCGGTAACGGACGAAAAATGTAGCATCTTTAGGATTTGTCTAAATTGTTTTGTGTGTTGGTTGTGTTGTAATTAATTTTTGTGACTGTAGCTCAAAAGATCTTTAAAAAATTATCCACCACTCTTAAATCATTCAGTTATAGTATCAAATAATAAAAGAAAATCATTTATTAAATACATGACAGAACAATAAAAATTGTTTGAATTTGAAAACAACAGCCTTGTTAAAAAAACTTTAAAAATTATCAAAATTTAGGGAAAAAAATTGCATGACGATTAAAACAGTATAAGTAAAAGCACAACCCTCTTTACCATAATAATAATAGTAAATGAATATTTAAACTGTAATTATTGGCAAATGCAGCTAATTATACAGCAAGTTATTTCGAAATAGCGTAGTTTTCATTAAAATTCCATGTGTGATGACATCTGTCATTTCTATCTATCTTTAAACTCTCTATAAAAGTAAGAAATAATTAAATTTGTATATTTCAGAACACTCTTAAATACTTCTTTTATGTAAATTTCATTTCCCTTATTTTACACTATTTAATCATTAATACATTTCATAATGCACTGCCATTTAGCCCCGATTAATGAAAATCCAAAGTTATCAAAAGTAATTTAAAAATAAATTTTAAAAATACTTTTCTATTGTACTGTCATCAGTAATGCACAACTGTTCAAATTTTAGTATTCATTTTACAATAGGAAATTAATAAAATTTCCGCTTTGGAAAATTTTGCTTCTATAGAAACTTGAAATAAACCATATTGAGGTATTAAAACATAGTGCATATTCATATGTAATACATATTTTGGCACATTGTTTTTTAAACATTTTAGACAAAACACTGATGTGTTCGCAAAATTCAGCACTGCATTGTAACATTCTCTATTACACAAGGAATTTGAATTGATGCAGTTTTGCATAGAAAATATATACACAAATATACATAGATATAATTTACAGTAGTAAATCAGAAATCTAAAAAATGGATATTGGTTTATAGTTGTAAAACTGCGTTTAGACACGGTTTTTTTCTCCATTGTGGGCAGCGTTGAAATATTACAAAAATGCACTGTAAGATGAATGGAAATAGAGATTTTGACAGGAAATAGAGATTTTATAAAATTAAACGGCAAAAACATTACAGTTTTTACGAATTTTAAGAATGTAAACTTGAATAATTAATTTTTTCGTAAAAATAAATATTTATATAAATAACAATAATTTCACCTTGTTATTTTTAATTTTAAAATTTATACTTTCATTCTATTTAAGATATATTTATCGATGACCACCATAATAAAAATTATAAATCATTAATAAGAGCTTTATCTTTATAAATATTTAAAAATTCATTTTGATTTTAAAAGACTTTAATATTTAAAAAAATCCTTCAAATGATATTTTTAAGCGAGTTTGAAAAAAATAACTATGATTCAAAAGAGAATGCTTCAAACGCTCTATTACAAATATAATAATTAATTTCAATCTTAAAATATTAAAAACTAACATTCAATAAAAATATTAACCTTAGTAAATGTTGTTTTCTTATTTACTAATGACATTTCTCTTATTTACAAAAAGAATTATTGTTTCATATTCTTTAAATAAAATCTGCATTCCATTCTAATTGATTTGTGCATGTTTTTGAAACAATGTTTTGAAAAACCAAACAAATAGGGTTTCATTTCGCTCTAAAGCATTTGATACCGGCTTTCACGAAATATTGTGATCATTCACTTAAAGATTAAACTTCAGTTTGCTGTGAAATTCAGACAAAATGCAAAGATTATTTCCTTGCCTTTTATATGATTCTAGCTTATGAAGAAATATAAATTAAAATTGAAAAAAGAAACATATTAATAAAATACCACCAAAATCTCCCAGTTTAGTTTAGTTTAGTTATATTAATGTCCCGTTTTAAGGCAAAACGAGGGCTATTTTGCGACTGACCTCGTAATTTTGAACCATAGTCAGATGACGAGGACGACACCTGAACTGGCACCCCCTCTCCCCACACCAGTGGGAGGACGTTTGGCCTGACAGATTTAACATGCAAGAGAGAGAGAGACGTGCAAGAAACAAGACTGTTCTTCGGTGGAATCGAGTCTCGAACCTAAAATCCTTCGGTTCCGAAGCCGAGACCTTACCACCAGGCCCCCACGGCCCACCCAAAACCTTCCAGATTCGTATTTCAAATAGATATAGTGCACATTCATATTTGAAAATTTTTCATTGTTGTCAAAAAAGTTGTCTTGAATATCGATTTCATTTCATGCACTAATACAGATTTTTGTTTTTGATGCGCGATATACAACTGTTTAAAAGAAAATGTACACAAATGTGAAACTTTATGTACATTTGTGTACTTTATGTATCATGTGAAACTTTGAAGTGACGTCACTTATGTGACGTCACTTTCGTTGTCGTTTGCTGAGGGAAAGTACCGACGATATTTTGCCGTGTGATAAGGCCTTTAGAAGTCACAGAACACCTGTAGCAACGGTGTTCTGTTGATAGTTCGAATGGACCAATCTACCGTCTTAAGAATCTCTGAATGCTTTTCTGGGGGGGGGGGGGAATTTAGGATGACCTATGATTTGGGACGACAACATCACACGCGTACACTAGAATCAGCATAACTTTCACATTGTTGGGATTCTGAAGAAATTTTGAACGTCTTGGTGACCTGTAATGATACCATTCGTTTGATAGGCGTTTCAATTTTAGCTGGTACGATCTAATCCAAATCTCATCCAGTGTAATGATACTGCTGTACAACCTATGCTGCTGCACATTCAATTTTTCAGGTCCCTTTTCAAAGTATAAATTATGGGACGAGTTTTTAAAAATATATCAAAAAATCTGAATAATCATTTGTCTCTGATTTAAATAATCATTAATTTTAAATGCGTTTATTTTGATTATATCATCCGTTTCTCTTAACAGATTTTTATTTCTTCCTGTTCAATTGAAATGATTAATGAAATTTCATAGCTTCAATGAAAAATTTAATCATAATTTGAACAATTCAGGTCATTTAATTCACCCGATAAATTCTTTGAGTGTGTTGGTGTTAATAGTCGCCGAAGGCGTGCTTGTCAATCATAGAACTGATTTTGTAGTAATTGTTTTCCCACGTTATACTTGTTAACGAATTTCGGAAATATTTACTATCATGAAAAAAAAAATTCCTTTGTCTTGCCTGCGAATTTATGTTAACAGGTTGTAGAAAATAAAAAAAGGAAAAGTGTTGAATGTTTTATGTTTCTCAGTAATTGCAATTGTTTTCTTTTCTGTTCAACAGGGGGGAAGGCAAGGATGGAAATTAAAAAAAATCTTAGAATCTATGTGACAAAGAAGAATTTTATTTTTTGTTTTAAAATAATTTTCAAAAAAAGAGTAAGATGTTTTACATGCCTAAAATAAGAGTCACATTTTCGTTTTTATCGTTTTAAATGATAGCATTTTAGGTAAGGGTAGAAAATTTAAAAAAAGAATAATCAAGAAAGAAAATTTAATTTTATCGTTTTAAGTTACAAATTTTTTTTAACTAGACTCAATTTCCAAAGTCTGAAAACTTAGAATGATAATGATTTGACGATACGCCTATCTTTACTTCATTTTGTCTTCACACACAAACTATAAAAGGAGTGAATATTATGATGGCCAAATAACTCAAATTCAGGATTTTGACCATTATCAATGAAAATGTTTAAGATCCCCATGAATTCGAAAAACCTATTTTTGGAATTATGTCTTTCTTTCTTGTTTTCTATAGAAATTTGCGCGAAATCCATTCAGAAGAAATATGCCGGTTCGACTATTCAAGTTCATTTGATTACAAGAACACCAAAAAGGAAAACTGTATAAATAAAATTTGACACACATATTCAGCAACTAAAATCTTATCTTATCAAACTTGGAATCAAATCCCTCTAGGATTAGTCTGACTGTTGGTGTGTGTTACAATGTGTTAATACTAACTAAAAATCACCAAGACTTAAATAAATAAAATTTGCTACCTGCTTTTGTTTCTGTTTTTTAAATTGCAGTTCTTTATCAAAATTCGGTTTCAGTTCATTGGAAAAAAGGCGGTGGTTTGATTTTTTGGTATTTGCATATAACTGAAAACCCGAAGTGAAATCTTTTTTAATTAACTATTAAAGTCTGATCAAAATTTTAATTGAAAAGAATTTTGGCATCTTTATGTAAACAAATGCAAAGAACAATGAAACAAAATGCGTTGCATTAATAAATGATGGTTGAAAGAAATCATAATATAAAAATAAGGAAAATTGAATGAAATGATTAAATGAGTGTTGTCTTGTAAAAAAATTTTAACAAATGATCTTAATTGCAGAGAAAGTCGTAACTGTTCTCATTAACCATGCTATTTCAGACTATGAACTAGTTGAGAACCAGACTCCGACTGAGTGTAATCTGTAATTCCCAGTTCAGAGCTCAACAGGTAGTTTTCAGAACTCACGTGCAAAACTGATTCCTCATATAAATTAATTCAATTAAAAGAAACGATCCATTAGTTCAAGATTTCTTCTTTATTATCTCAAGCAATTTTTTTTTTAGATATTTGTTGAACAAATTTTAAAAATCAAACTTGAAAGTCACAATTGAAACATTGTTCACAAATATTTCTTCTCGAATTAAAAATTTAAAATAATAAATATTCAATTAACGTAAATAAAAAATGTATATAAAGAGCATAAAATAAAATAAAATCTTTTTTTAAATTTCACTGTCAATAAAATAAAATAAATTTTTTCAATTAGAATAATTCTGGAGAACTCAATTTCACTCTATGTTTTTAATTGGTAATAAAAAATAATAAGTTAAAGGCAAAGATGTAAAAAATATGCATGGTCCCAAAATTAAATTACATAATAAGATGTGAGGTCCCAAACCTGTGTTTTTAAAAAATCTCTTTCTATAGATCAAGGAAGCAGTAGAATTCTTAAATAGAACAAAATCTTCCAATTATCTGACTCCATTTACCACACAAGCAGTTTAAAGGTCAATCTTTTCTCTCATTGCATTTCTTTTACCCAGTTTTATGTTTCAATTGATGTTCCAGAGAATATCTTCTCACGGAAAAAAAAAAAAAAAAAAAAAAAAAACCAGCGTCAATTCATTAGGTATGCCTCAATGCTTTTCGATGAGAACAGTTCCCCGCATTCTCTCAGACCGAACTGGTAACCAAAAATGTTCGGAATATTTTGGAAGTTCGAGAACAAGAGCACATGACATCACCTGGTGACATCCCCCCATACATCATGCATTTGGAGACTGAATTATGGCTGCGAGGAAAACCGCTCGGTGTGTTCCGGAGCATGGTAAACAGGTTGTTGTGGAACCAATTCTAACACTTCCTCACGAATGCAAATGATGATCAAACTCCATCGACAGCAGGTCATCGGTTCGCTGGTAGAGGGTGGAATGGAAGATATTTCGTCCGATCCGGTTTTTCATTCGAAATTTATGCAAATGAGTAGGGTCTTTTAATTAATGAGGTACTTGATGCACCCTTTTTATTTTTCTCTCAGACCTTATTCTGTTGTCTGAGATAGGGAAGTGTGCGTATGATTGATTAATTAATGTTTTGCGTTGCAGATTAAATTATGGTGGCCATGTTGTTAAGAAGTGCTTTGAAGTTTTAACAATTTGTCTCAGCTAGTGACAATTTATTGAATAATATTATTCATAGTTCATGTAGTTCTTCAGAATTTAAGCCTTTGGTTTTATTGTTTAATTTATTTTGACTACAAAATGAAAAATGGGTCAAAATTAAAATAATTTTTATGTAAAAGATGCGTTTTTATATTTTAATAAAAAAATATAATTTTCCCCCTCCCAAAATTTAAATTTATTCTTTCTTTTATACGAGATGCAAAAGAGGAAAAATAATATACTGAAATCTACAGAGATATTTAAACTTACAAAATAATGAAATGGACCAAACATAAACCAATAATTTTAATGCAAAAGATATGTTTTTTACTTTTAAAATATTAAATGTAATTTCTTAAATTTAATTTTTAATAAATTTAAATTTTAGTTTCTTATGTAAGAAATGCAAAGCGGAAAAAAATATATGCAACCGACACAGACATTTAAACCTGTCCATGCTTCCTTCCATAATTTATGCATAAATGTGCAATAAGTGCATAAAAACTCAATATGCTTTTCAATCGATTGAATCGGAAGAAACTATTTTTTCTTATATATATCTAAAAGCACAACAACTTGAAAATAGAAAAAGATTTAATAAAATTTGGTGCGCTATTTCTATACTAGAATTATAGACTTGACCACAATTTTAGACGAATTCGGACAACGGATAATATGTTTGTCTTTACGTCTACCTCTATCTAAACAAGTTAATGAGTTAATGAATCCCAATGAGTTAAATGGCTGCAACTTGATAAAAGGTTATACCACCATAATTGTATGTGGAATTTTGGATCACATTTAAGAAACAAAAAAAAAGATTTTGTATTTGTTTTGATTTTAATATATATCTGTCTAAAGAAAGGGACTCAAACAGAAAAAAGGAGTTTTTTTCACTATGAGACAAAGTTAACAGGAGGCGCAGTAAATCATGCAAAAACACTAAATCAGTCAAACATCCATAAGCTGTTTTAATAATGAAGAAGTAGTAGAATTCGAATGCTCAAAACTTAAAGTTGAAAAAATATTAAAGCAGTGCTAACTAATGACATTCAATCTCTTATAAGTCAAAAGGTGATTTTTGTGACTATCAAATCTGACATGTTTCTAATCATCAGAATTTTAGCACAATGACTTTTTCTCTTTGAAATCAAAATGAAATAGAGATTAATTTGAGGGAATATTGAACTTTAAACTTCCATAACCTTCAGACAATGATTCTTAAGAGAATTCCATTAGGAATGACTAAAAGGAAACTAAAAGAGATTTATTAAAATTCAAATTTATTCGACTTCGAAATTAATATATGCAAACACAAGACAAAAAATTATTTATTCATTCAGTATATTTTTTTCTCTTCAAACTAACAAGTGTTAATTTCTATACTCGTTTATTTCCCAGACTGCAGGAAATTTATACGGTTTGTAAAAAATATGAAGAGGATTCATTCTAACATGAACAACGTTCATGAAAATACCTCAAAAAATAAATGCATTTTCTTATAACAATTTTTAAAAAGAATTCATTAGTTTTCATTCGCAATAGAAAATTAGGCAAAATAAAAATCATGTCCATCACTGGTTCTGTCCTAAACTATTCAATGAAAAAATATTTTTGCAACACTGTCAGCGTTTCTAGTAAGCCTTTCTAATGACTTAAGGTATCCGACTACGTTCAAAGGAAAAAATTTGAAAAAATGGGTTTTTAAAAACTGTTTAGAGTTTTTAGATGTGTTGTCAATTATAAACACTATAAATATTTAAAAAAATGAAAACTTAATATATGCTGAGAAAAGGAAAAATTTATAGTAAATTTTAATGAAATTTAATCAAAATGGTTAGCACTCTACACAAAATTGTAAAGTAGCCATCCTATTTTTTTTGCACCCAAGTTATAGAATATAATGATGAATGAAATGAACCAAAACCTAAGAAAAATCTCGAGATGCAAAGAAGTGGTGGATAAAAATATACGTATATATGCATTTTTCTACCAATTCTTAACTTAATTTTTCTAAAAACGTCTATAAATGAAAAAGTATTTCACCAACAATAAAAATTTTGGTTCATTTCATCGCCCACGTTATCTAAAATAAGCGTTAAAATTTTTATGTGAATACCTCTATCAGTTTTTGAGATATTTTTACGTTAGAGAATTTAAGACTAATCTTAGTTGAAAGTTAAAGCCAATTTTTGCCGAAAAATGTTTTACTTAAAATTCTCCAAGATGATAGATAGGACTTTCCTTTTCCTAGGAAAAAAATAAACTGATTTGGAAAGAGAAAAGTCTGAACTAAGAGAAATAATAAGAATTTAAAAAAAATCGCCAATGTGGTCGAAAACCGGTCTTTTTAACGTAGTCGGATACCTTTAAGTAAGAACGTAATGATTAGAAGAATTCGACACACCAAGAAAATGATATTAATCGATAAAACTTTATCAGTCATAAATTTTCTTTTAATAGCACTTGTACATTTTTTATTACGTAAAAACTCCTATTGCTCATATGCTATGAGATTTTTTACCATCCTATAATTTAAACTATTTTTCGTTAATATTTCTTATTCCGTTATGATATAAAATCGTGGTAAAAAATTAGATTTCTAGCTAAATACCATAACAATAGATGCATTATACATATAAAATGCAAACTGTAATTAATTCAGGGTAACTAAAAGAATAAAGTTAGTATTGAATAGATTTCTCATGCTATTTTCTAATATTCTAAATAACACACAACACCGCTTCATGCCCCTGCAACTATAACCCTGTGGTTATTTAAACAGTGTAATGAGCATGAAGTGGGAAAGACGCTCTTGTTCTATCCATCCCTGTGACTATTGTTCGAAGTCTGACATTTACTGATTGAAATATGGTTAGGGGTTTTAATATTGGATAAAACAAAGCCGGAGGAAATGAGCTTTATAAAGTTCAAATGGGACATGGATTTGGCTGATTGAGCTATCTATCAAACAGAAATTGAAAACTTGTGCAATTTCTTCGGCTTTTCTAGTCGATTTACAGAAACAGACTTATAGTTTGTTTGTGATTGCAAGATTCTGAAAAGCAATAGAAAAATATTTACCAAAAAAATAGAAACGAGGACAGGAATAAAAATAGAAAGAGAAAAAAAAAAGAGTAACAAACACACTCAAAAAATACAAATACAAATAAACGCTATGTGCAAACACAAAAATAAGTATTCGAAATAACAAGGTAACATCATGAAATTTTACTAAAACTATAGTTTTGCACCTTTTTGCCAGTTTCCAAAACTAAAAATTCCATTATTACCTTCTCTCCAGAGCTGGATATCTGAATAGGCAGATGCCTATAGTGACTTGTCTAGGGACTATGGGAGGTGGGAGAACTCAGGTAGATAAAAAATATTAATAGTCAAGTTGCCAAATTAATACATTTTTAGACACTAAAAAATTCTATGAAATAAAATATTAATATTCAGCCTAATTGTTCAAATTCCTATTTGTTTTACAATGTCCATTTATTTATTGTAGCACTTTTGAATAGCAAGTACCTTTTCAAATAATATTAAGTTCAAATGTGAATTCCACGCAATCGCGAATCTTAATAAATAAATTTAATCAAGTAGAAAGATCTCTCCGAAATGTTTTCGCACACTCTTTAACAAGGATGCGATTTCCCTTCACTTCCTCTTCGATATGATATTACAGACAATGCTTTGAATATCATGAGTGCTCATATTTTTATATTCACGCAAGTTATGTATTTCTTAGAACACTAAAGAAAATCTGCACTAGTATATTAAATGCATACCTTGGTGAACACTAATTACGCTAGATTCATTTGCCTTGGATCTATCAATTTTACTGAATCTAATGTGCTGTTACAAGAGATTAATCGTTGAGACAGGTATCAGAAAAAAAAAAACATTTTTATTTTCGGAGCCTCTCTTTTAACCGCCTGAAACTAAAATTTGATATAAAAATGCAACTGTAAACACAAATTCAATTAAATTAAGTTATTGTATTTTTTTTAATTATCGCGTTTACATACAAATCAAAATTGATGGTCAGCCTCCTGTCGGATTTGCTTCCAAATTTCATATCTTTACTCTAGATAAACCGTCCGTATACCAAATTTTATTTTTATCTCTCTTTTCGTTATGCAGTTAACCTGTTCATTTGCACTACAGACAAACGTTCTTCTCTTTAGGTATACTTCAAAATCTCATAGAAATCTACAATTTTTGAGTGAAGTCCATATACCGCTTTTCATCAATCTTGCTCAAAGCATTTTAAGTTATCATGTTCACAGATAGATAGACAGATATAATTCCAAAATTGCGTTTTTCTGAGAGAAAGAGATTCGCCAAAAGCTTGAAGCCGAATTTTTTGATGCTCGCTTTCTACTTTCTCTTTTTATATTTCGCAGGCGAAAAGGCAATATATGTATATATTCAAAGTAACTTAAATAAAAAAATTAACATGAAATAAATCATTAGCTTTTGAATCAAGTTCAATATATATTAGCAAGAGAAATTAAATCGGCCAGTTTATTAAAGTATACTATCTAGAGCCCCTAAATATCTGAATTCTGAAATTTCCCTTACACATTTCCTTTTTAAAACAGAGAAAGTAGTGTAATCTCCAAACTTGTAATCCAAACTTAAAACTCCCTCAGAGAAAGATTCAGAAAGAAATTCATACTTTGTAACACAACATCCGCATATATCCCTGCAAAATCCACATCAGATCTGGATATTCAATAATAAGAGAAAGTTTGTGGATCTCAAAGGATTTCGCACGGTCTCTTGAGGAGACAAAATAAAAAATTAACATGAAATAAATCATTAGCTTTTGAATTAAGTTCAATATACAAGGTGGCCAGAAATAAAACACCCCTACTCTGACCTCCATGGATATCGAACTACTCAGTGTAAAGGCTCAAAATTTTGTACACATACTATTCAAAATATGGGGAAACGGATTTCACGAGAAAAAAATTAGTTCCTGAAATCACCGATAGGTGGCGCTGCACAACTGGAACTATGATCAAAAGACACAAATAATAATAAAAATTAAAATGTTTATGCGGAATGGAATGCTTCCATGCTTCCTTTTTAATTTTTCTGCCCCTTATGGAAAATAAAAATAGTAAAGAAGCTAGAACTCCCGTTGTAACTGCAATTTCATACTGTAACCAGAAAAATTTGCATAAAGCATGGTTAGAAGCCATGTTCTGGGTATAAAAGAAGTTAAAAGGTGGGGAATGTCATTCTTATTAGTGATGGCTGTCACGCTGCCAGAACGCGCTTTGCTTGTGAAGTTGTTTTACGAGAATAAAGGAAATGCTCCAGCAGCACTTCGAGAGTTTCGCCGACTTAAGGATTTGCGTAAGGGACCATTGCTTCCACAAGCTCTCAGGAGAACGATCGCTCGATTCGAGGAAACTGGACATCTTGGAGTTCAGCCTGGTCGAGGACGCAAACCGGTTCGTTCAGATGTCGTTGAAGATGTTGCCACCGGTATTGTTGAACAGTCAATGGATAATGTTTTAGGCTGCAGTAGTGCACGTGCAGTGTCACGACACTTGGGTGTTCCCTATAGCACAGTGTGGAACGTACTCAGAAAAATGGTGCATTGTTTCCTGTACAAAATCCGCCCTAATCAACAATTGCTGGCCACAGACAGGGAGATGCGACTGACCTTTGCATTGACATTTCTTGCTAGAGTTGAAGTGGATGCATCGTGGCCGTGGCAGATTCTGTGGAGCGATGAGGCCCATTTCCACCTCAGTGGAACAGTGAACACCCATAACTGTCGCATATGGGACACGACAAACCCCCGTACCTTCCAAGAGATTCCACTCCACTCACCGAAAGTTACAGTCTGGTGTGGATTCACAGCCACATTCATCCTTGGACCGTTCTTTTTCGAAGAGGTTACTTCCAATGGCCTTGAGACATGTACCGTGTCGGCCAACAGGTACAAAAGGATGCTCGAAACATTTGTTGTACCCCATTTGCAGCAGCGCCAATGCCTTGACACCATTACTTTTATGCAAGATGGAGCACCTCCACACATTGGACTCCCTGTGCAACAGTTTCTTCGCCAACATTTCACCACTGACAGAATAATCAGTCGCGCGTTTCCGACAACTTGGCCATCTCGTTCACCGGATCTTAATCCGTGTGATTTTTGGCTTTGGGGACACTTAAAAAACCTTGTTTATCGAGAACGTCTGATAACCTTGGCAGATTTGAAAGAGAGTATCAGTCTGCATGTGAGAAGCATCTCAGATGACCAGTTACGATCCGCAGTTGAACAAGCTGTCCACAGACTTCACATTTTACATCTTCAGGAAGGGAACCATATTGAGCAGCATTCCCTGCATCGATAACGTCCTTGTTTCATGTATGCTTGGTACTTTCAAATAAAATGTGTTTAAAACGTGTTTTTGTGTCTTTTCAGCATACGTCCAGTGGTACGGCGCCACCTATCGGTGATTTCTGGAACTAAATTTTTTTTTCGTGAAATCCGTTTCCCCATTTTTTGAATAGTATGTCCACAAATTTTCAAGCCTTTACACTGAGTAGTTCGATATCCAGGGAGGTCAGAGTAGGGGTGTTTTATTTCTGGCCACCCGGTATATATTAAGAGGAGAAATTAAATCGGCCAGTTTACTAAAATAGACTTCTAGAGCTCCTAAATATCGGAATTCAGAAATTTCCCTAACACATTTCCTTTTCCGAAACAGAAATAACTTCCAAATTCAAAACTCCCCTAGAGAAAGATTCAGAAAGAAATTCATACTTTGTAACATAACATCCGCATAGATCCCTGCAAAATCCATGAAATATAATGGATATTCAATAACAAGAGAAAATTTGTGGATCTCAAAGGATTTCTCACGGTCTCTTGAGGACACCAAATAAAAAATTAACATGAAATAAATCATTAGCTTTTGAACCAAATTCAATATATATATTAAGCAGAGAAATTAAATCGGCCAGTTTACTAAAATAGACTCTCTAGAGCTCCTAAATATCTGTATTCAGAAATTTCCCTAACATATTTCCTTTTTAAAACAGAATTAACTTCCAAACTTAAAACTCCCCCAGAGAAAGATTCAGAAAGAAATTCATACTTTGTAACACAACATCCGCGTATATCCCTGCAAAATCCACCACAGATCTGGATATTCAATAACAAGAGAAGGTTTGTTGGCTTCAAAGGATTTGTCACACTTGGTCTCTTGAGGAGACATTCTGAGGTATCCTTAGAAATAATAATTAAGAAAAAAAAACCATTCGGATTCAGGCCACTTGTCAAAACAGAGGCACGTGGAGCTCTTTTATTTTTGCGGTCGAGCAGAATCGGTAAAACTGAGGGTGCAAATACGATTCTTACGGTGCACTGGGAGTGTCTCGTATTTAAGTATCTTGTTTACATCGGTTTCTTAATCTGTTTTGGAGATAGCTAAGAGTGTTACAAAGTTTACGTTGAAAGGAATGAGTGAAAATTAGAGCAATTGATTTTAAATTGTTTATGCAAACATTTCTTTTTAAAATTATCCTTTGAAACGAGAAATTAAGAATTATTGCGTAGTAAAAAAATAGTTTCATTTTCACACGATATGATATTTTTATTTCCTAGATTAAAACCAATGGTCTATAACGATGCTTGTTACGCTCATGCCGTTAAAAAAACTTTCAAAATTAAACAAACAAAAAATATTTACAATTTTTTTGTAATTTTTTTATATTTTTTGTTAAAAAACAAAATCAAAAAAAATATGGCTTCAAAGTGTACCTCTAAATTGGCAAATAAAATACAACAAGTAATATAAAAAATATTTTAATTTAATTCCTACTTAGGCCAACAAAGGAAATTTTAATTTTAGTTACTTTTTATTAAATAATTGTTTTAAAAATTTATTCAACAATAAAAAAAAGTTGATAACATCGGTATTTTTTCACCTTGAAGTGAAAAATACTGAAATCCTTGCATTTTACCGATTGCCTGCTGATTTCAATTTTCATTACAAACAACTAAAACTTTATTTAAGGTACTAAAAATTAATTAAGTTTAATTAATGAATTCAAATTTGAAAAAAATATTAATTAATGTGTCACCTACTGTAAGTTTTAATAAATATATCTGAACTTGAGTGGATGAATAAAAAATATATTATTAACGATTATAAGTTTGAACAAGATAAATAAATATATATACGGAGAGTGTGAACTAATTGTAGGAATTGAACTGAAAAATAAGAATTATAAACGGAAATATTTGAAAAATTTCAATAATTTTTTTTATCGAATTATATATTTTTAATATTGCTTTTTATTTATATGACTACTTAAATAAAGAAATTTGAGCTGAAAAAGTTTTTATGGCGTCAAAATGCATAGCTAAATCAGCAAAAAAAAACACATGAAAATGAGAAATAGAAATTTGAAATTCATCTAATATAAATTTTTGATAAATTCTAATGGAGTAATTTTTTAAAATTTACTTTCTATTTATAAGACGATATAACACGATTATACTCGTTTTCCATTTATGTTTACGATCTAATTGGCAAATAAAATATAAAAATAAGAAATATAAATGGAAAATTCAACTCGTACAAATAATTGACAAATTCCAATAAAAATATTCTAATAGAGCGATTTTTTTTTTAAATTCCATTTATATCACTACTTTATCATAAGAAACTTTCAACACAAAATGTTTTATGTCGTCAAAATGTATAGATAAATCAGCATTAAAGTATGAAAATGAGAAAAGTAAATGGTAAAATCATCAAGTACTTGACAAATTCCAATAAAAAATTTCAAATCGAGGGATTTTTTTTAACATTGCTTTCGGTTTGCATGACTACTGAAAAAAAATCGAGAAATTCATATATTTAAAAGTTTTTCATACATTTATCTGAGAAAATATTTTTAAATATTTAGAAGTTACTTCTAATCCAATGCATCCAAGAAATCGGCCAGATTTCAAAGTAGCTATTGAATTAAATATTTTTATTTAGCCATAATATCTAATTGCCATTTGACCAATTTATTGTTTGTTTATTTCGAGATTATTTTTTGAGATTTTGAGTATATATTCAAATATAATGAGAGGATTCTTTTGATTTCAAGGAAAAATGTGTTATGATTTACGGCACTTTATAAGATTGGTGATAAGACCGATCTGCCAGCGATTCAAGCCGTGTAAGAGTCTCTTGTTTTTTCAATAGCGCCAAGTGAACAACTTAGCTACTTCATGCGTCATATTCGCTTGCACAACCCCTTTTTATGGGGGGGGGGGCATTCACACACCTCACTGATAGAACCCAGGAGAACAACAGCCATGTCCGAATCGGCGCTCTAACCCGGGATGCCCAGATCAAGGGAAGATGAGCTACCTATATGCAAGAACACCGGCTCAAAGAAAATTGAAGTGGTTTTTTTAAATCAAGGTCAGAGAGTTTTACAGTATTTTATATTATAAAATGTATCAATTAGAAAACCGTCTGTTAGAAGATTTTTTTTAATGATTCTGTTTCAGTAGTATTTTCATCACAATGTCCTTATAGCGTTTCTATATTACATAGATTTATGACCATAAATTAAACATAGTTCCAGCCTTTAAAAATTCTTTTTAAAATGATGTTTAAATTTTGTAGAAAATAGAAACATTTTCAAAAATAAATTTATATTTCTCTCTCATAATTTAAATATCAACAAGAAAAATGTTGCTTTTATGCATAACATTGATTCAACTTAAATAAAGTAAAGAGTTTCTTAAGTTCAGTAGAAAAATCAAAGGAAATTACATCCGTGAAACTTACCATACACTATCTAATAAATGTGTTTATGCATTTCTAAATGAATGCTATTGGCGAACAATAGTTAAGAAAGAACCTATTAGCTCACTCTTTTAAATATTCTTGTGATTAATCATTGAAATGCAGTCAATAAACAAGCACTAGAAAATCGAATGTATACATTTGGCTTTGGGCTTTTTTTTTTACCTATCGGAACAAAAATTTCGCACAAAATTATAATTGTAGTAAAAGAATCACATACCAAATTTCATATATTTGAGTTGTTACGTATTTGAATTATTGTATTTACATGTTTGTAAAAGCCCATATCTATTACATATTTAAATTGTAATATTTTTGAGTCATCGCATTTACAAGCTTGTGAAAGTACATATCGATTATAAATTTATGTTGTTACGTTCCAAAGTTATCGCATTTACACGCTTGTAAAAGCAGATATCGAAATTTTACGTATATTTATATTGTAGATGCTAAGTCTGTATACTAAATTTTATACATCTTGCTCCTTTCGGTTTTATCATTGTGTTGACATATTTGGACAACCAACTTTCTCTTAATGGATTAAAAATTTAACAAAAATCATAAGCAATGATTTCTCCGAAATTTACTGTTATACTACTTAATAAATGTACTTATGCATGATCAGCTGTAATTTGGCGAAAAATAATTGAGAAAGAAGATATTAGAACTTATATAATTATAAGTAATTTTGCGATTAATTGCTAAAATACAGTTAACCCACAAGTATCAGAAAACGGTTGGGCGCTTGTTTGAACTTATTGGTACCAAAATTTCACACAAAACTACTATTGTAGTTACAGAATCACATGCCAACTTTGACATATTTACTAAGCTGTGTTTTTGAGTTATCGCATTAGAATGCTTGTGAAAGTACAAACCGATTAATGACTAAGTTCTCAAAGGATTTTTTTCCAAAATTATAAATATATCGACAAAGATGTTAAGTTTGTGTACTAAGTTTTATTCTTGTTTTTTGAGAGTTAAATTCTAGTTAGTTCGTATTTAGTTTTAGCTATCAGTTAGTTTGTTTAGTTCGTTTTTAGCCGTTTATTAATTTATCTTAACTTATAATCGGATAGCCAACTTCATCTTAATTGATTTCATTATAAATTCGTTGATAGATATCAACGAATTCGGAGTAGAGACCGTAAGGCAAATTTTATTAGTCTATCCCCCAGAGTTTTTTGAGTTACAGACTTTACAAAAGACAGGCATAATTCTAATTTTTTTTCAAACACATAAAGGCTTGAAATATCAAAATTTTTCAAAATCTCAAATTTGAATTTTGGTTATGATTAATATACTCTATATTTTCATACTTCTTATACAAAATAGTAAAAAACAATATTCTGTATAGTTTCTGAGCCTTTTTTTAAAATCAAAACGATCGGGAAGATATCTATGAAATTGTGACACAAAATTCAATATTGGTTTTTACTTTTGGTCTTAGGCAAAAGAAAAATTCAAGATATAAAAAGCAATTATTTATCACAAATCAACGAAAGAATGCTTTTAATTTCAAGAAAAGAACAAAAAAATAACAATTATTAAAACATTCACTTCGTTGGCAATTAAAATAAAAACCTTTTGCATAATATTCAAAAGAAAACACCAAACGACAATTGCGTCAACTTTTACATTTATTCCTCTTTAAAAAGAAAAAAAAATCCTCACATTAAAGCAGACGGATAATTTACGTAAAGTCACAAAACAACTCATCTGAACAATGCATCAAATTGACGCAAAATTGTTGAGTTTTTTAACGTGAGTTTTATTTATCCTAGCCACTCAGATTAGAAGAAGAAAAAAAATGAATAAATAAATAAAATGGTTGAAAACTAACGATGAAATATGAAGTTGTCTACGAATTTTTCAACCTTTTTGCTTCCTGGAATAATTCACAACTTTTATATTCTCAAAGAGATCTCGCTTTTCCCCAGAGTTACTAAAAAAAAAGAATATAATAGACAATTGCGTAAATGATTATAATGGAGGAAACAATAACAATTGCAGTTTTGTTTTCCTTGAAACATCCTCTTGTTCTAATCCTTCTATTGTACTAATTGTCACCTTCAGAATCGTTCTTTTCGCTACCTGTCGAGTTTTTAATTGTTAGGGAAAACTGTTGTGGAGTTTTATTCGCTGCTTTTTGCTTCATAGTGAATAAAAAATCAAAAGAAGTTAGTGACGTGATGTGTTCCAAACTACTGTTCTAATTTGAAATGGAGGAAAAGGCAAAAAATCCTCGAGGACAATAAATTATCCTCTAAAACGTGATAATCAATGCAGTAAATATAATTTAATAAACATTATACACATTCTCCTATTACATCTAAGCATCTTAATAATTTCGTTGATAATGGCGCACGACCTTAGAAATGCCTTGTTATTAGCATCTAATGTTGTGATAATTAGAGTACCTTGATTGCACTTTTTGATGTAAATTAATGAATTATTAATATTTAGAATAAATATTTTCTTTTAAATATTCCTAAGTAAATATCACTTGCTTCTCGGATTTATTTTTAAAGTAAAGATAACGATGCTTATTGACAATTATTTAATTTATATATCTTACATAGAATTAAAAGAGAAAGTGCTTGCATGTTTATTTGTGAGTATTCTGTCAGATAAACTGATGAATCAAAATCTATCAAAAAATAATACAGATACATTTTAAAGATTAGAATGCTCTTTTGGGACCTTTTTTTTTGTATTTGTACTCACAATTTACAATAATTTTTAATTGAAGAAAAATTTTGACATCTTTTGGCGATAACTTTCGAAAATACTAACAACAAATACGCCAATACGTATAAAACTACGCCTTTATCAGTCCGACGTTAATGTATGCGTATGCGCGTGCGCATATGTGCGTATTATCAGTGTTCTTACTTGTGCATTTCACCATCTTCATCTTAGCAATTTTTAACAATATTTTTAAGTAATATTTGTAACAATAGTTTTTATTTTTGTAGTAAAAGTTAAATTAATTTCAATGCCTTTTAGAATATTTAAATACCCTGTTTGCAATCTTTTAAAAATATGCCATAAAATTTAGTTTAATTATTGTAATGAAAAACTATTTTTTAAAAATATAACTCAGTTTATTTTTATAATTTCAGCAGTAATTGTATATGTTTATTTGTCAATGTCTATGTCTACCTGACAAATTATCTAAGTTTTTGTGACCAATCAAATTTTACTATTAAATGGATGTACAATATCATTTTATAAAATTTTTAGTCGTGATCTGAAATCTATAATTTTACTTAAGACGTGATAGCCTCTTTTAGATATTATTTTATTCATTTACATGCTATAATTAATTCAAATATGTTTTTATTATGAATTAAATAATGTATATTAACTGTAAATTAAAATTGATTTTTTAATGTCTAAAATAATAAAAATCGTTAAATTTCATGTCTTAAAAAATTATTCCTTTTAATTTCAATTTTCAACCAAACACTTTTTAATTGGTAAATTTACATACTAAAAGCATTAATTAAATTAATTATGCTAACCATTAATTATATTATTAATATTAAATCTAAAAGACTCAGTTTATACTTCAAAATTTTGTTCAAATGTCAATTTATTTCCTGCTCACTATTTTTATTTTTACTTCATTACTTTGATATTTTTTACACCATTTAATACTTTCAGCTTAATTTAAACATTAAACCAATTGCTGAATTTATCGTTAGTCAACAAAATGTAAATTAATGCAATTAGTATAGACGTACTAGTTGGTAGTTGAAATAAACAATGTGTAACACAGTTAATAAAGACACATTAGTGTTACAATATATGCACACACAAAGGCAATTTGTTTAGATAGTTAGAGAGTAGTGAAAATTACCGGGGAAATTAAATGCAGAATTAAATAATGCTTTATTCGATTTTCCCGATTTGGCTTTAGTTATTCCATTATATACATGAATAGTATAGAAAGCCTGCTTAGAATGAAGATGAAAAAGATTTGTAACTTTTTATTGACATAGAAAATTTTATTTGCAATTTGGTCTATTAGTTTTTAAATGGCAATGGTAACAATGATAATGAATTATTTTTCCAGCTTCTATTAGAATTATTACGTATTAAGAATGGAAGAAATCACAAAAATTACTAATAAACTTTTTAGATACCAATAAAATAATTAAAATTGTTACTAAAATAGTTTTAACAATCAAATTAATTAGCAATTGTTTTTTTAAATAGTAAATGCTAATACATAATACTAAAAAAGGGATTGGCATAATTCTCAATAAAGATTAGCATAAAAAACACAGTTGCTGCATTTCCTTATTTCAAACTATAATTATCTATCTTAATTTGTTACTTAATCAACTCGATTAACAAATAATACTAATTTTATTTCTTATATCAATATCAATTCACAAGTATTTTTATATGCCATTATTAGCAAAAAAAATGTTCCTTCATTTCGTTAAAGGTAATTTTGAATACATTAATTTCATCTTAACAACTGAATGAATAAAACATCAATAAAATGTACTGATTTAAAGTGGTTTAATGATTATGATCATTATAATTATTTGAAGTGAATTTATTTTCCAAAGATAGAACGTGGCAGCAATTCCACAAGTTTTCAAAAAAAATCTCAATATCAATTCACAAGTATTTTGATATGCCATTATTAGAAAAAAAAATGTTTTCCTTCGTATAGTTAAAGGTAATTCTGATTACATTAATATCATCTTAACAACTGAATGAATAAAACATCGATATAATGTAATGATTTAAAGTAATTTAATGATTATGATCATTATAAGGATTTAAAGTGAATTTATTTTCCAAAGATAGAACATGGCAGAGATTCCATAAGTTTTCAAAAAACATATTAACTATGTAGTTTGCGAAAAAAAAAAGAGAAGGGGGTGAGGGATATCACACCATTCCAATCAACAGGAACCTCAAATTTTGTTCCACGTGAGAAATCGTGTATATATCCACTATTAATTCCCCAACGGGAAACAGTATTACATATCTGGAATACATGGTACCCTGTAATCATTGCAAATTTCTCTTGAGGGACATTAAAGTTGTATTGCCCTCACGAAATAAAGAGGCCTTACCGAACTCCAAGTGTGTGAATTGATTCCAAATATAGTGTATTAATCATTGAATCGCATGTGTCCTTGTCATTTACAGCAACGAGTCAGGGTGAACGTTAAGTATCCTAACGGGTGATAGAAATGCTGTGGAACAGTCTAAAACGAATCTAATAGCTCGAGAAAAAGAGTGAAAAAAATAGTATTGCGGTTCTTGCAACTGAAAATTTTCTTGAATTAACTAAAAATAAATTTCATTCTTCGATTAGTGTTATTTATTTTTAAAAATTATACAAATGAAAACGCATATATTAAATTATGATGCAGAAGCTTCTTATGAATTATCTGGAAAACTGAACTTCGCAAGGCAAAGTTGTTGTTTTTTCTTCCGTAAATTCGTGTTTTGTTGGAAAAAATATTTAAATACTAATCATGCACTGATTATATATGAATATTTCTAATTCTTATCTAAATATGAATTGATAATTTAAATTTAAAAATTCATGACTGCACTCAATTTAACATATTATTCGAATTAATATGCTATATCACAGTATTCATTTCACATTTTCTCTGTCATTACTTATATTTTTTAAGTCACACTCAATTTTACCACAACGAAATCGGGTTCGTGATGGCGCTATATGACATGGTCAGCTTGAGTGCAGTTAGAAAAAGTCACTAATAGTTATAAAAATATCTTTTTCTAGCTTGAGAGTAAAATCGTGTTCTTTTGGGAAAAACACCTATGCAGATATACTTAAAATCAAAACCTTAACCGAAATACACGAAATAAATAAATTTATATCTGTACAAGAATTGCTCGTTTAAATTTATAAAATATTGCGTATGGCAGTTAGGAGTTAATTTTTGTTTACAGCATCAGATTTGTAGCGGAATGGCAAAAACAAAATCGGAAAGGTTTTTTTTTAAAAAAAAAAATTGATTAACTGCTTGACCTGTTATTATTCTTCCCTATTCTATATTAGTTTTTATTATTACTTCTACTTAAGCATCAGATTAACTATAATTGTGATACGAAATGTTTTTTTTTTAATTTTTCCCAATTTGTATTTAATCTTTTTCTTTGTGATATTTTCATATGTTCAATGTTCTTCGGCACTGTTTAAAATAAATAATTTTTTAGTTAAAACATTGAAAACGTAATTTCATAAAACAAATTGATACTTCATCGTGAGCTACATTTCAAGAAGTTGACATCAACATTTAATATGGATATCATAAATACTTGTTCATCAATTCATAATTATATTTATTAATTTCACTTATAATAACTGATTCATTACTACTCATTTACTAATTCAATATAAAATAAAACTACTTATACATAAAAATATTCTATTGATAATTAACAATTTGTTCCCTAATTTTGGCAGAGTCAATTTGTTGAAATAAATATAATTTAAGAAAATTTCATGCGTTTGTAAATTCAAATTAAAAAGATTAACACCAATATGTGTATTGCTTAAATATTTTGAACTGCTCCTATTTCTTAAAATAACAAATATTATTCAAAACTACTTTTAGAATAACTTATTACAAATATTTATAGTTGTAGTATTTATTTAAAATTAATTTTACTTTTAATAAGTTCCTTCCATTTTCAGTTAGTCAGAATTTAAAACATAGAGCATTTTTCAGAGATCAGAAGAGATAATAGTCATATAGCGTTCTCTATATCTTAAACAGCATTAAGTCACTTTTTTGTAGCATATTTCTTGTCAATTTTTAAGAAATTAAAAATTTCTTTAAGTCTTCAAACTCATTTAGACTTGATAATTCGATTTATGAAATTTGAAATTGACTCGGTCTTCAAAATATTAATGCAGAATTTCGTCATCACAATGTTACATCCCTATTATGCCTATGATTATTTAGCTGTTTTATTTTTAGTTGTATAATTGCAATAATTATAATATTAGTTTACTATGAATATTTATGTTTCCTTAGTAATAAACTATATTTCAAATTTTCTATCAAACTTTTCCTCGAAAAAAACATTTTTAACCTAGACTCTTAAAAATAAGATAAAAGTTTTACTTTTCTTGAGTTTCAGGTAAATAGACAACAGTGTACCTTTATATTTTCATATGCACATTTCTGATCTATTCCAGATTTATATATTCTGAGATATATATTAGTAGTATATCATACGATGAAAGTAAAATAAAAACTTCTTCATCACATCTTGAATAGATAAGTTTTAAATTAAAATGATAATTCCGGAATGGTATCAGTCTCAAATATAAATGTTCGCTGCCCACATATTTTTTGTACTTAAAATTTTATTTTTTATAATTAAAATCTTGCTCAACGGAAACGTTACATACTTATTAATATTTATAACGATAAAGTTATGCATGCAATTATCACCTTAGACGATATTGAGGCCGTGTGTTCCTTAATGATATTTTTAAGATTAAAGATCATTTTTTATTACTTAAGCTTACAATAATAGTTTAATAAGTTATGACATGTTAATAATTGAGTTCAAATTTCTTTTTGAAATACATAAATAATTTTAGTTATAAAAAATTTTGCACTTCAAGATTTCACTATTTAAAATTTATAAATTAAAAATTTTCAATTTCTCAGTACATTATATTTTTTTCAAAATAGTTTTTTTTTTAAATGGTAAAATGTTTATTTAGCTGTGCCTGTTATCAATGAAAAGGAAAAATAACATGGAACGACAAAACGATAAGCAATTTAACTGGAATGAACCAGAATAATAAATGCCAAACGATTAAAGAACTTTAAAAAACGAATTTTAAAAGAAAAAATAATGAGATTTTGCAAAAACATTTATTGTGCAGAATGAAAGTTTGTGACTTTTGTAGCCGTAGATCTGGATTGAAGAAATATTTCAAAAGAAAAAGAATACTAAATAAGGGCTGATAAAGTAAACTATATATTATGTAATAGCTATCGGTTTAAAATATGCTTATGTTTTAAACATATTATTCTCAGTAAAAGGGAAAGATTTGAAATTAAATATCCAAATTCTTTAGATTTTTAAACATGATTCATTTGACAGTTTAATATTTCAATAAAAGCCATTAGAAACACATTTAATAAACTTTTTCATACTTATTTGTCTTTTTTTCTTTAACAATAACAGTAGTTTCTGAATAAAGTTTAAAATTATTTTATAGAAAAAAAGCGATAATCTAATTTTGTTGAAAATATTATCGTTCGCAATATCAGGAGTCATGGAGAAGATTTTATCTTACTGATAATGAAAATTAAATACCAAATTACCATACCCAGTCAGATAAAACTTTCAAAACAAGAAACTAGAAACAATTTTGTATTCAATAATAGTTAGTTTTCATGAAATTATTAATTATTTACAAATAATTTTATTTCCGGTTGAAGTAATTTTATAATAATAATCATAAAATGAAATAAACTTTTCACATGGAAAAACTGATGTTGCAACACATTTTCTGTGAATCGTTGTTTTCTCATTTTTCTTTTTAAGTCAATCTTATTATTTTTAATGTCAAATCGCGTTTATATCATTATCAACAAATTTAATCTTATCTTAGAAAACTTATCGCACAATGACTTTCTCAAAAATAAATTATTAAATTAATGATATAATTATTAGTATTTAATTTCATTTATATTATTTTTTATTAACATCAAATTTAATCTTAGATAAACTTATAACAGTAACAATTTTAACAGAAATATATTCTGCATAGCTGTTTTTATTTCTATGATATGAACAGTATTTATTATCATATTACAACATTAGAAACATAACAAATGCATCTTCAAGGATGTTTTTTTTTTTGGAAATAAGCCTTAAGTATAGATGTAATTTAAAAAATTTTAATGACGCATGTTTATTACTAATATTATACTAATATTAATTATATTTTTACATTTCATTTCACTATTATTCTTCACTGGAAGCAAATTGTAGTTACAAGTTTCTGTTATACATGAATAAAAAAACATTTGTTCTGAAATCAGTAATTTTTATTTGAGTTTATTCTAACTTTTAAAAAAGTAAAACATTTTGTTGTTGATGGTAAAAAATATTTCTCTGTTAACACAAGAATTTAGAATAACTTTTACCAAACGATAAATTTAAAAGAAAAAAAAACATTTTATAGTCTGGAACAACTTTCTGGAAGAAATCTTACCAAACGATTAATTAAAAAAAATTATACTCTCTAAGCAGGTGAAATATTAATTAAAAAAACAACAACAGAAGAACAGAGAGAGACAGAGATTATTAAAAAGCTGATAAAGACTAATAAATTAGAAAGCGTTTCTTATAAATCATTGAACATTCAGTTATATACAGATTTTCATATAATGCGGGCAAGCAGTTGCACGTTGTGAGTATACGCGTGTGGAAAATCTGCAGAAAAGTGCAGAATATTTTATTAATAATAGAATATAATTAAAATATTAGTATTACAGGATTTCCAAAAAAGACGTATTCTCATAAAAAAATATTCAGTGTGATTCTCGTAAAAACATATTCAGTGTGATTTTCCAACAGAGTAAATATCCTGTATTTTGGAGGAATGCTTTGCATAGCAAATGTAAATAATATAGACTTTCTAAATGCTGCAGTCTAAAAATTAATTTCTAAAGACTTTGCTTAATACCTTTAATAAAAGTATTAAAAGAAATCAATTACATTTGATTTAATAATTTTCACGATATCAAGTTGTTTTATCTGATGTTTAAAATATTATTCCGGAAAACGGTTCTTAATTTCATCGTAGTTTCGAAACAATTTTTGAAAAATATGATTTCAGGAAAATATTAATTATTCAAATATTTCCTAAGTTCAACACTCTCAAACCAACATGTCGTTTTGCCTTTCCTTTAATAAAAAGTTTTGTTCGCAGACTTTCAATACAGATATATTTACTTTTCTATTGATTCTTTAAATGGATTCGATAGCATAACTATATCATTTAAAAGCAAAAGAACAGAACTTTAACTAAAAATCACAACTACAGTATTTTAAACATGCAAAAAATACTGTTAACATATCACATAGAAAAACAAACTAATTATGATTATAAATCATAATTTCTTTTTCTTTTACTAGAAAATAAGTATTCCGCTTTAAAAGCAAATTTCTAATCGTTTCTATTTAAGTCATGTATATATTAAAATATTTTTTTTTCAAAGTAAGCTCTTTTTTAAATAGATTTTTCGTGTGATTAGTTTCATTTTTCTAAGAACCAATTTCTTTAATAATATATAATAATTTTAAATTTTTAAAAATAATCTGCTTGAAAATGTGTTATTATCAAAATTGTTTTTCTGTTCATTTCTTTTTTAATAAGACTCACGGTGGAAGAAAATTTTGTGAATCAAAAACAAATACGAAATTACAAAGATCCACAAAACATAACATGCAGGCTTATAAGTATTTAAAAAAGAAGTTAAACTCACCTGGTAGCTCCGTTGTTTCAGAATATATCTTGTTTATTTGGTTTTGGTGATAGTTTCTTGGAATTCACTTATCCAAAATGATTTCCAGTGACTTTTTTTAGAAGATGATCCAGTATGTATATTTCCGCATTCAAAATTTCTGCTTTTGTAAAGTTAAACAAGAGTCAGTCCACTTATTTTCAATTGTTTTTTTTATGTATATTTAATAAACTTTCCGAAACGCTTTTTCACACTTGAAACACAAACAATTATAAATAAGAAAAATATTTCATGTGTTTGATAAAAAATATCTTTGAGGTCAAAATACTTCTCAAAGCAGTAAAAATAAAATTCAATAAAATGTATGAAATGTCATTTAAAGTAAGATGGCAAACTTCATCAATTTGAAAACATTCTACACAAAAATATCAACAGTTCTTTCAGAATTAGTATTATAAAATTCCTCGGCACCGCTAAAAATATATGCAGAAATTATTATAAGAAAAATTCATAAACAACTAAGCATAATATTGGCATATAAAATCTGCATGCATATCTATGCCGCCAATTGAATAAAATCTATAAAAATCAGCTCAACTCTCAATGATATTATTTTTTATCCATTCAATTCAGTGAAGTCATTCGATGCCAAACACACTTTTCGCACATGTGTCACACATCAAAGTGCTGGAAACACCTGTCACATGTTCAGTCGTAAGTCACCAGAAAAGAGCGCGCCTGTCACAGTGATGTAAACAAACGAACGCACGCCGATTATTCGTTTCGGAGCTAAACGTTTCAGCCGTCGAATGTTGCGCGATCGTTTTGAGACCATTTCGCGATCGTGAATCCTCACGTGGCCGAACTCATTGAAGCGTTTCAATCCGTTGCCAATAGAGGGCGCCACACTCAGAATGACTCGTGTATGCATTCGAGAGCAATTGAGCGAAGAGCCACGCGATTTTGTTGCGCCGCGGCGCGCTCTTTACACTTTAGTGCTCTTAAATTTGATTGAAGGGTGATTATTTAATCTCTTTTTCGTTTATTCATCTCAAACGGAGAAATGAATGAGAGCGTTTTACAGATGAAGTTGCTGTGGCAGATGAAGTTGGGAGGCAGAAGGCGTGTGACTTCCCATTTGGTTGGCCGTTTTCCAATTTTAAAACATTTTCGTTTGACATTTGGACCAGAGGAGAAATTGATGGGAAACAGAAAAGTCGAAAAGTGGAGTAATCAATTTTTTTGCTTCTTCTTTAATTCAAGCAACCACAAAAGATTTCAAAAAATATTTTAACAGTGAAAAAAAAAATTGTTTTTAGCGGAAAGAATATATTTAAAATAAAAAATTGGACTGCTTTTTACTGTTTACGTCACTGTTATTATTTTTTTTCTGCTGAATTATAATATGTGCGAAAACAGGTTTGAATTTCAAAACTTTATTTTATCAGAGCAGTTTACCAAAAAATGAAATATTATTTTAAATAAAAGCAATGTCCAAATTATCTTTTGACATAAATCTCTGAAAACTTGTTGTTGCAGCAATCCAAAGAAATATTATTTAGCAATGAATTTAATTTTCTTCCATAACACACCAGTGACCCACAGCTGTTTATTTCAGAAGAATCATATGAATCAGACTGACCTTCGACAAGTGCTGACTGCCAAACTTTCTGTATTTCTCTCTATATTAAATCACTAAAAGACTCTACAGCAAATTTATGCGATCCAGATTTGAGAATATAATTCGAAATAAACATAATGTATTCTCATTTGCAGTAAAATCATTTCATTAATGCTGGGATGGTAATAGTAAGTTCATAAGCCAGATAACATTTAAAAGACATGAGCAATTGCTTTTGTCTAGTAGCTAAGTTACGAGGTTTCCGACCCAACACCAACCTACTATAGTAGTGACCTCTGACAATGAACCTTCAAACGCAAACTTCGTGGTGCCCTCTACTGGTAGAGGGCGCCACCGGTATAGATGGTACCCACGAGGGTGCCACCGGTACAGTAGCAAAAGTCGCTCTCTATAATTCCTGGCGAGATTAAAACGTTCGTCACCAGCCAAAAACACTTGGTAAGATAACAACGTTCTTCTCACTTACGACTCACCGGAGGGGGAATAATGTAATGGTAAGTTCATTAGCTAGATAACATCTACAAGACATGAGCAACTGCTTTTGTCTAGTGGCTATGTAACGAGGCTTCTAATCAAAAGGTTTCGAGCCAACACCGCAATGTCATGATGGGCACAGGTGACCTCACATGAAAAAGTTAAATTATGTTTAAAAAAGGATGCACCAAATTAATAAAATACTAATTATGGCCTCTAATTACATAGCCTCACAAAATAAATCTGAAAAGATAAGTTTTCAACTAATTTGTATAAAATTCCATGGCAGGGAACATAATAGGGGAACTTACAGACTCAATAATAGGGAAATTTACAGACTC
>JAPMOQ010019781.1:2100706-2141004 GCA_026543055.1 Argiope trifasciata | reverse complement strand
TCTGAGCTAATTCCTTATTTCAATTCATAAAAGCAAAATATATTTAATGCATCAAAGAAAAAAATTAACACATGAATCAGTGGGTGGTAGATTGGTACCAAGAATGAAACGAAAAAACATTTCTTATGCAAAAACAATTCTATGAAAAAGTATCGTAGGTGTTTCTTCCAACTACCTACTTAACAACAACAATTATAATATTTTTTTAAAGAAATTTTCAGCGAATTTCGGCAACTTGTTTCATTTACCAATCGCATAAAAAAACATTTTAAAAGAATTAATTACTTGAAACGTAAAAAGAAAAATTCCAGTTAACAATTTTTTAACAAGTGGTTAACAATTTTTCTTGGACTCAACGAAATCTGTTGATTATGCGACAATACTGATTATGATTAAATTTAAATTTGATTAATTGTATATCAAGAAGATTGGTAAAGGAAATGGGCATACGATTTACTCTCTAAGAAGATCTTTCGTCAGTTCCTGTTAGCAAAATTTACAATTTGATACTCTGTTCAAAATTACTAGGTCCATCCAAAAATATCCTTAGATTTGCTTTAAAACGGAATGTTAATTTAACTAAAATAAACTACAATTCGATAATTAGAAATTTAATGTTTTAGATAGTAATTAAAAAGTTCTAGCGTAACTAATATATTATGGATTTCTAAAATATAAAATGAAGTGTATTATTTGGTTTTCTATATTACTGGAATTAGATGAGTCCAGTATATCAATAAATAGCTTCATTTACTGAAAGTAAATTGTGTTACAATTATTAATTGGTGTATGTAAATATATAAATACTGCAAATCTCTCTTTTAAAAGGAATTTTGGTTGATTTGATGATTTCCGACTCCTCAAAAATTTCAATTTTTTTGTTCTTTGTCTTTTGAATTTATATTTACATAATATTAAAAGATATTTTTTAATTAAAATTTATTTTGACTCATTCGAATTCGAAACTTCAAATTATAAAACATTGTTTTTATTTCTGAAATGCTTTCATTTGTTGAGTACATCCATTCTTTCTGTTTGTGAATAGACTTTTAAGTATTTGTCGGGGAATTTACTACAGCTATTACTCGCTTGTTACCTCAGCGAACGATTTATATATCATCTACATACAATAATTACGAAATATTAAATCCTAGCTTGAAATTAGTATCTTTACTGAATCTGTTGTATCGCCTTGACGAGTTATCTGAAGGTTTATCCTTGGCTAAAAGAAAAGTTTAATTCTCAGTGAACGGTACTCTCCTAGTCCGCCATCTTGTTTTTGGCGACTATTGGCGAAACACGACTCCGCGAAGCACACCCCAAGTACCTAAGCCTGAAAGAAAAAGATAGGGTGAAGTTGAAAAGGAGAAAATAAGTATCGCCCGAGAAATGGCGCCAAAAAAATCGCCAAAATAGCGTACCGTACACTGGGATAGAGCCAAAGAAAAAGTAAATATATCCTAACATTTTTTTATATATTAGAAGACTGTGTTATGCTTTATGCAGACAAACATTCATTTTTATATGTATATAGATTACATATTAGATCATTTTACTATGCCTATAGCCCTCCCGTAAATGATTGTAATAAGTAGTCAAAGATTTATCGCAATCGGATGCGCGGTGCGGCCGCGCATAAGAGACATACAGACAAACATTCACTTTTTTTATATATAGATGTATGTGCTATACCCAAAACAATTTTCATAGTCTCTCGATTTCCAAGAAATGGCTACTTATAATATGATGATATAATAAGCTACAAAATATTTAAGTAAAAAAAGAAGTAAAAATTATCGGAATATTTTACCTTAAATTTCCTCATATATTCTATAACTAGGTGCTTTTGGTGGTCAGATGGTTCACTAGGGATACTGGTCACCTTTAATTCATTTAAATCATTTAGATATAACTGCATATCCTTGATACTGTGAAGTTGTAGGACATTCAATATGTATTGTTTTAATTTGCCTAATGTTCAGGAGATTTTCCTCCACTTTAATGACATTATAGCGCTCTCAAAAACATAATGTTCGGTTTATCTACCTTAAAAATTTCGTACTATTGTGACTGCACTTGTTTAATCGTTTTGTAAATTACATAGATACTAAACAAAATCTTTATTCTTTTAAAACTTCAACAATGGTGGAAAATAATGCAATCAGATAGTGTTGATGAAACAATGAAAACGTTTTGAACTTGAGGGCAACAACTATTGTTTAAAATTAGGCAACAAAATATATATATTTTTTTAATATTGTTAAAAATCGGCAAAAATTGACGCAGCTATTAAATTAATATTAAAAAATAAATGGCTATATTTTTAATTTTTGAAATGGCTTGAAATTTATTTTCGTGCAATAATATTTTCAAAAGTTAACAATGGAAAATTATAAAATATAGTTTAATTTTTAATTAATTAAAATTCTAATAAAATTTTTAAAACAAACGTCTACAAATTCCCATTTCTAATATCCAAGGTATCAAATTTGGTACCTATAAATCCAACAGTCTCGTCCGCAGAGCACCAAAATGCACACGCGCTTACTCATTTTTATTATTAGTAAATTTAAAGAAAAAGCTGTTCGTCTCTTATCTTGGCAAAAAAACTGTAGATTTGAATCAAGTCTATAAACGACTGGAGCACTCAAATTTTTATTGCGTTTCGAATTGTTGCATAACACTCTCAATCTCGAATTTAATTTCTATTAATAATAAAGAGGAATATACTGTAACTTCTCCATCTGGTCAGTTCAAATGAAAGGTAGCGTTTTAATCAAATTGCTTAATTTACAGAAAAAAATGCTCTTTATCATCTAGGTTAAGTGAAAAGTTCTATGCTCAACACCATGACAATAGTTCCTCGAAATATTTCGGAGAAACTCACGAGAACAGCTAACCGGCCGTCAAAGTCTCACGCTGATACCGGGGTTAGCTCCAGGAATCTACCGAATTCCTCAGGTGGAATTTTCTCTCGAACGCTCGGCTTTCACCGATTTCTCTTCTTGACCTCCTCCAGCAAAAACACTTGTCTTTTTTTTCTCCAAAAACCTCGCCTTTTCTCTCTTCTTTCAACTCCACCTCTCATCCACATTGGAGCATTTGGGCTGCCGATTCACCAATCGTCATTTAGCAAAAACTTCGTTGGTCTACAGTTGACCGAAGGAATGTTCGAGGCCCACAATGGAAAACAATGCAGGATACACATCTGTGTCGCAGGCACGATTAGTGCACGGGTGGTCCTTTATCTGGACTCACTCTAAAGAGCCAGATGTCCATTCTTAGAAGAAGGGTTCTTCACCTGTCCATCTGTAAGCAATTACACTGCCATGAAATGTGGCCATTGAGGAGACCAGTCTGGAAATGGCAATTATGGAGCTTGTGAAAAAGAAACCATAATGGTCAGGCCGGGGAGAAGCTGAATCATTACAATAAGTATGTATGTGTATCTCAGTGTGTATTGGAACTCTTTTGAGAGTTTGACTTTTTGATTTACAGCTTCTAAATTTATCAAACATATATCATGAAATATCAGAATGGCCGCTGTCCTCTCTTAGGGGTAGTGTGTCTTCCTAGTGTTCTGGGCGTCCTGGTTCAAGTCCTGGTTTGGGCAGGATTATTATTTTGTGTTCTATCTATGGGTAGTGTGAATGTGTCCTTCTCTAGAAAGGGCTTGTGCAAGCGAATGCAAAGGATAAAGTAGCTAAGTCGTACTCTTGGCCCTAGTTGGAGCTTCTGAAAATCAAAGCACGCTAATATGGGCTTAAAATCCCTGACAGTGATCAGCGGAATTGTCAATGACAAATGCAATTGTAAACAACAGCAACAATATCAGAATATGTTTCATAAAGGGATTTCTTTTTTAAATTTTAATTAATTAAAATTATCAAAATTTTGAAGTTTTTCGCAGTAACTTACTAAAATATTAATCTATACAGCAATTTTCTATGCTGATTTAAAATCTTAAAAACTGTCTTTATAATGATACCAATTTAATAACCATGCAAACTTTCCTAAAATTTTTTAATTAATTTTCCAACAGATTATATTGTTGATTTGAAATTAAAACTTTGTTCTTTTTTTTGTCAACTTTTTATAGAGCAAAAAATTTTCTTCCTTTGTTGAAAGCTAAAGACGAAGGATTCCATTTATTATCTTTGTAGTTTAAAGGACAAATAAAACGTGGATTTGCAATATTACGATGGAATTTTCCAAACTTGTTGAAAAGACAACATACCACATTGTTTACAATTTACGAATTTTGTTGATATATGGTTTGCATAATATTATGTATAATTGCATAATAATATATGTCATAATTATTTAAAAAGAAATGTATGTTTTTGGGGTTAATAGATTATTTCTTAGATTCTGTAAGTCGAACATTTTTTGCTGATTATGAAATTTTAACTGCTTATATTAATAACAATCTTGTTGCCTTCACAAAACTATCATTATTATCTACTTGAAATTTCAACTTGATTTCTAGAAACAATTTCACAATAACTAGAAATGGTCTTCTTTCATTTTTTTGAAGTCTAGAATTAGCAGAAGAAGTAGAACTGCAATGATATTAATTGTGAAACGTTTGTGTTTTTTTAAAGTCACTTCCATACCTAAATTACATCGTAATATGCTCTATCGTTATTAATATATTGTTATGGAATTCGGTTTCTTTTTTCGATTTGTTGGCGTATGAAGAAACGATATCAACAGAATACAATAACGAACCACGACATTTTGTTAATAGTAAGAAAGGAATACGTAAACGGCAAATAAACAGCCAAGACAAACACACGTGGTACACAACAGCACATAGTAATCTACAAGTAGTAATCTGCTGTAATAATAACCACAGCCCACAAGGGAGTCAAGAATAATTCAGAAGGAGGAGGGTACCTTCGTAGATATGCTCTACAGTCTCTCCAAACAGCTGAAATTCTCCACTGTCACCTAGCTGCAATTCCATCCAACTGTACACTCACTATTGCACAACTGACTACTCCACACACAGTTCAATACTGCTTCTAAAATAAAACCAGGACTCGGCACACAGCTTGCTCACCAAGTAACAATGTTGCTCCTCGCTAGACTGATCCAACTAATAAACATTGAATCCCCACATTTCAATATACAATTGACTTCGACTTCAGACTGCCGGCCTTTTGTAGTTTCCGGAGACTTGCAGAGAAGTTCCTGGAACAATCAGGCATATCTCGACTCATATTTGTCCTAATATAAAATTCTGGAAGAACCCATTATTATCTATTTTGTGAACAAAGATGCTAAATTTTTTCACTTTGGGAGGCACAATTTAGTTACAAAGTGGTAAAAAAATATATGTTTACACCTCGGAGACCAAAGAGAGAAGCGGAGATCACAATTTTCCCCTTGAGTGATTTTCTATAAGGTTTTAATTGGGATTTCATTGTCATGTGTCGATTTTAAAAAAAGGAATATGAGTATCTTTAAAAACTTTTCTAAGCATTAAGCATTTTCATTCCTTCATTCACAGAGTGAGGAAATGCAGAGGCTTGAAATTTTATCTAGCGCTTGTAGAATTGTTTAAATAAATAGTGAATCAGGAAATAAGAAAAGATAAGAATGGAGAGAATAATTTAGAATGGAGTTAATACGGGCTAAAATAAAATGAAAATTAGGAAAGTGATTTGAATTTATATTAGTTTCAGATATATCAGTACACACATATATACGCATGTGTGTATGAGAAAGAGAGTACCAAATATAATAGTTCTAGGCCATATGAACTGTCCTAAATCGCCCTATATGTATAAATTTAAAAAATTTTACCTTTTATTTCAAAACTGTACTGTATCTCTTCAACCATATGTTTGGCGCAGCGTGGTCAGACATGGCTCTTGTGCCACAAAACCTTAACTAACTAACTTACTAACACTCTAATACAAGCATTTCCCTTTCATGAATAATAGAGACAAAAATAGAGAAAACTAGGAAAAAAAACGTCTTATGCGCAATTGGCTAAACACCATATTTAATGGATATGTTAAATATTCAAGTTAGAATAAATTATAAACTATATGCCGTTTACATAAATGGTGAAACTGGCTAGTATCATAGATCTCATAATATACAGAAGAAAAAAAAAACGACTGTTAGTTTTCAGAAAAACATCGACAATTGCTTATTTGGAAAATTATTTCTGGTTTGTTTCATACATGTTCAGTATTTCCAGTTTTCAAAGTTTTATTTTGTTTCAAAAACAAAAATCCAAAAGAATGGAATTTATTCCAAAATAGTTTATTTGAAATAAAGCATACCTTATAAATAAGTGCTGGTTACAATACTGATTAAGTGCATTCTATACATGAACCAAACTGCGAAGTACAGCAAAATATTTACATTTACGCGCTTAAATTAGACAAAAGAACAATGGGATATTTAATAAAAATGAAAATAAATAGCAGTTACGGTGATAAAGTGAACCAAAACAAGTAAAGGGTTGGATTGTAGATAATTGCATATTAAGGGAAAACAAAAGTAATCTTTGAAATATAAACTATGAAAATCTATCTGTAACAATAAGAAACAAAAAAATACATTGTTGTTTTTCATAAAACAATGAAAACTCGAATTTCAGTAAAAAATGCAAAGTATTGCCATAGATTTCAAAAAAATTATATGGATTAGTAAATTAACTCTATATAAATCGAATTTCATTACTTTAAAATATTAGCTTTATAGTTTTTTAACATCCTTAATATTAGATTAGCAGGACATTTTAAAACATAAAGCCTAAAAATTAAAAAAAAAGATTTACGCAATGCAATATAAAAAATAAAATAAAATATAACTGTCTCGGAATCATTTTTATTTTTATTTTCTGGTTTCCCTAAATACATAAAAATGAAATTTTTATAATAATCAAAACATTAAATTCCTGAATTTAATGAATTCTTTTATTTTGGAGCTCTCTGAGTGAGGAGGAATAATTTTGAAATTATAACGGAAATCTGTTTATGTACAAGATAACAACTTTTGAAAATGAACTTTCATTATTATATTCCATTGAATTATTTCATATTTTATTAATTTTTTTTTATTTTTACTTCTACTTAATCGTTAATTTTATAATTTATTGTTTTAAGTGTTATATTAAATGCTATTTAAAAAATTCCTGACCGGTTGGGATCATTCGTATGGGTCCAAATCTTGAATAAGTTGATTGATTGAATGGTAATTTCGGCATAAAAATATCAAAACATGGCTTTGTAATCAAGAATATACTAATAAGTAAAATTTCTGAATTTAAGGTATCCGACTACGTTCGAAGGAAAAATTTAGAAAAATTGGAATTTCTTAGAAAATTTTTATGGTTTTTAGATGCATTGTCAATAATAAACAGTATAAATACAAAAACAATTATTTAAAAACATAATATATCTTGAGAAATGGGAAAATTGTAGTAAATTTTAATGAAATTTAACTAAAATGGTTAGCACTCTACACAAAATGGTAATGCAACAATCCTATTTTTCTTTGCACACAAGTTATAGAATACAATGATGAATGAAATGAACCAAAAACTAAGGAACATTTTAGGATGCAAAGAAGTTATGAATTAAAATATATGCATTTTTTTCATAAATTTACGATTTAATTTATCAAAAAACACCTATAAATGAAAAAATATTCTACTCACAATAAAACTTTTGGTTTATTTCATTGCCCATATTACTTAAAGCACACGCTGAAATAAAATAAAAGTTTTGAGAAAATGGAAGTTAAAGACAAATTTTAGCTGATAAAACATGTAATCCTGTATGATAGGATAGGCATTCGTTTTCCAAGAATAGATAAACCGTTTTGGAAAGACGAAATAACGAACTACAAGAAATAAAAATAAAAATAAAATTGCCAATGGAATCGATAATCAGCATTTTTAACGTAGTCGGATACCTTAAATACATAAGCGGAGTTAGTGAAAAATGGTTATAAAATTTACTTTTTCCAAACCTGAAACAAATCTGATTAAATAAAACTGTTAAAAAACGTCGGCAGATTTAATTTTATCCTCTTAATATTAAGTCCTCTTTATATTAAAACCATATTTCTAAATACGTCATTGAAAATCATTTGTACATGTATTTAAATACGAGGAGGATAAAAAAAAATACTACTTAGATTAAAGAAATTTGACACGCATTTTATTTTTATACCAAAGTTTTAAAAGTTTCCGATTCGTTGAATGCTTTTGTGGTTGCACTTAATTCAAAGTTTCGCTTAGATAATTTTTGGAACAGTGAAATAATATTAGAAATGCTGAGAAAAGGACTCAACTTGGTATCGAAATCTCTATACCGTCAAATGAATGAAGATTTAAAAGAAATCAAGTTGAGCAATATTAAAATGAAATACAATTTTTCTCATCAGCTGAGGTAGGTATAATCGTTCTCAGGTACTTTATTGCATTAATTTTCCTAAGGAAAAGGATGTTTATACCTTCTTAAACTGTCACATTGATTTTCTTTTTACATTATTTTAAAATTCAAAAAAAAAAAAATTTTCATGATATTAATTTCTTTTACTTGCATTTTAACTTTTTACTTATGAATTTTTGTTTGAATTTAATTTGAAACACTGTCTCTAAAATGTTGTTAATCTCGAAATGGAGTTAAATTCATTCATCAAACCATTCATTGGAGGATTTTCTCAAAGTTAAAATAAATATTTAAAAAAATTACTTTCTTTTAATCTAAGCACTGCAGTAGATTTTTTTTTCGATTTTATTTCAAAGTTTTTTCTTTATACAATATGCACACTCAGTAATTTTTTATTAGTTTGATTCAATTCACTTCCTTGTTTTCAGTCTTATCAATCTGAAATTTTTAAAAATGCATTTCATATTAAAAGTTAGCTTTTTAAAAAGTGATCAATCTCGGATCAAATCAATCTAAGTCTTAGGGTTCAGATTACATTTTTGATCTCTCTCTATTATACTAAATAATCTAAACGCAAAATGCTATGATAAAATAAGAAAAAATAAACAAGAATATTCAGAGGAAAAAGTTCTCTGATTGTCGGAACAATTACATTGAATTATCGAAATAGTCAACTAATATTAATAAAAATAAAGTCTAGGAATTAGTTTTTACTGAATATACAATCTTCTCGGAATGGAACATTGTCCCAAAACAAGTTATAATAAAATAGATACGAAATTGAGGCAATTTTAACTTCCCGCGACAGATACAAGATGTCCCAAATTAAAGTTACCGTATTCAGAGCTACATACCGCCGTAACTATTCATCCGAAAATGCTGAAATTTTGGGTGCGCCTTAATAAAGGGACGGAAAGGACATTTTGCTAAAAAAAATTAATTCCAAATAAAATTTTGAGGGCGTATTATCAACTATTTTGTTATAAGAATTACACATTAGCTTGGAATTAATCCAGTTCATGTTCGAAATGGTGGCCACCCTTACACCTCCTTGTGAAATCATAAAATGGCATGTTCAACAGTATAGCGTAGTGTCTGCGTTGAAACATTGAACACTTGGCGGCAAATACTGGCTTTAAGATCAGGTAACGTTCTCGGGTTGTCACGGCCAACTAGATCTTTCAAATATCCCCAGAGCCAAAAATCGCATGAATTAAGGTCTGGGAATTGGGAAGGCCAAGCATTATTGAAGTTGAGGCTTATTACTCTTTCTTCTGCAAAATGTGTTTTCAGAATATTTTTTACACTATTTGCAGTGTGTGGTGTTGCACCATCTTGCATAAAAAGCGTTCGGTCAAGACATTCGGCCAAGCCGGAACAACTGCATTTTCCAACATCGATGCATATCACTCTTTCGGGATAGTGCATGCCACTGCACCTGATGGAGTTTGTTCCTCGAAGAAGTACGGCTCCAGCATAAAAGAAGCATTGATTCCACACCATACCGTTACTTTCGGTGAATGTAACGGAACATCTAGGGTAGAGTGAAAATGTTCTGTGGCTCGCTTTACATGAATACGCCTTCTAGTGGTGATCTAGTTGGCCGTGACAACCCGAGAACGTTACCTGATCTTAAAGCCAATATTTGCCGCCAAGTGTTCAATATTTCAACGCAGACACTACGCTCTACTGTTGAACATGCCATTTTATGATTTCAGAGGGTAGCTGACAAGGGTAGCCACCATTTCGAACATGAACTGGTTTAATTCCAAGCTAATGTGTAATTCTTATAATTAAATAGTTGATAATACGCCTTCAAATTTTTATTTGGAACTAACTTTTTTTTAGCAAAATGTCTTTTCCATCTCTTTATTAAGGCGCACCCAAAATGTCAGCATTTTCGGATGAATAGTTACAGCGGTATGTAGCTCTGAATAGGGTAACTTTAATTTGGGACACACTGTACTTCTTCTTTCATACAA
Organism: Argiope trifasciata; assembly: GCA_026543055.1. NCBI lineage: Eukaryota > Metazoa > Arthropoda > Arachnida > Araneae > Araneidae > Argiope > Argiope trifasciata. The sequence goes on along the minus strand of JAPMOQ010019781.1, from coordinate 2,130,602 downwards.
CAGATCACCCCGCCACCACTGAACGTAGTAGTATCGACAGGATTTGCTGTGGTCGACTGCTGCCTTAAGTATTTTCCCTCCCTACATTGACGATTCGTCAAACTAACATTCTCTACGAGGTAGTTAATTACTGTTCTTCTTCCTCACCTTCACACTCTCAAACAGCTGGCAAAAAAAAAAAAAAAATTGACAATCCTTGACATTATATGCTTTATGGTTTTGAGGTTACCTGGTACCATCAGTTTTGTACATATATCCGTATTTTCAATCTTTATTTTTTCCTTAACTCGAAGATTTCAATATATTCCTTTAAACGGTGGTAAACCGTACCAATTTCTCCTTAAATGCGTTTATTTTCCTGCATTCTTCCAAATCTTTGGAAATGTGCAGGAAATGTCCCATGTCCAGATATAATTTGGATTATCAGTGGATAGTATCTTTTTATTTTTATTTCTAAATTAGGAATAAAATCGAAAGTTGCTCTTCCTTTCTTGGACATACACCATCTGTCAAACCACTGTAGTTTTATTTCTTTCGTGACAGATACTAAGGGCATTTTAGAAATCTGATTTCTATGAGAAAACTTGCAGAAGATGTATCAGTGACATATTGAATTAAAGCACAGATCCGGGAACAAGAATGAAAGACAGAGCTAGCAAAAGTTTTATCTTCTTGTTCGGCTTTTAAGAGGTACGATTATTTAAATACTGTTGTAAATTGAGATTTCTTTCTATATTAGGAAAGATTTTTTTATTACAGTTAGTCATCCTATTACCAAAGAAATAAGTTATATAAACAGGAATTGTTGTGGGAAGCTGTTATACTCATTAACTATCCAACTTTTGCATACGAAAACTACTGCCAACAAAAGTTCAAAGAATCTTCAAATTGTTCATAAGAGGTTAAGAAACTTTTCCACTAGTTATTTTAATATTTTTTTAATTTATAGGTTATTGTAATATTATATGAAAATTACTGTCTATAGTAAGTCCTCCTCTTATTTCTTTGAGTTCATTACATTCTATTATGTAGTGCCAAGCTGAGCCTATTCCCACACATTTACAAGAGTTGTCGTGCATCCTTCCGAATATGTCGAAGCATTCAGAAAATCATCCCATGACCCGGTATAATTTGCACTATCACCAAAAAAAAATATTCTTTTTATAACTTATTTTTGTTCCGGTATGAATGCCTATTGGGGGGACTGTTTAAGTTTTCTTTCATTTGACATAGAAATAATGTGATCTCATTTTTCTTTACAGACTTTCGGAGGATCGCAATGACCTGGTAATATGGTCACGGATTCCATACCGGTGAGTTTCAGGTTCGAGATTTGATTTCACTGAAGAACCATCGGGTAAGCTGGCCTAGTGCACATCATATCCGTCGGGATCAAATGCTCTCCCGTTGGTATAACCTGTAAGTTTGGAGAATGGGAGCCAGCTCTGGTATTGTTCTCGACATCTGACCTTTACTTCAGAATTATGAGATCCGTCCCAAAATAACTTCCTTTGCCTTAAAATGGGACGCGGATATAACTAAACTAAACTGAAGTCTTCGAGGAATGTAAACCTTAATCTTCAAGCCTCGTCTTTTTATATACCAGAATATTTTGCTTCAAGTATTAAATAGGTGTTCCAAAGTCTCTTTGATCTATAGAAGATATCGTATTTCTCTTTTGTTGCTGTTTATAATGGCACTTGTCATTGACAAAGCGATTAATGCGGTTTAAAGCCGAATAGTGGACCTCTTGTTTTTTCAGTAACGTTATCTAGGGCCAAGAGTACGAATTAGCTACTTCACATTTTACTATCCTTTTCACGGTTCGAATTTCACTCACTCAACCATAGATCGTAGTTTAGACCTGGATCAGAGAACGATCACATCTGAATAAGTACCCCCAGTGGTAATTATCTCGACGTGGAGGACTTGTGACCACGACAGATTTATACTTGGGCCAGACATCATCACATACGAAGTTCTTCTGCCGGCCGGCTTTGAACTTGAACCAACGCCCAAAAAACCAGACTACCCGGCCTTATATTCCTCTTCTACCATGAGTATTTAAATCATGAATGAGTCGTCGGTTACATACGCTACATCGAATTGGGTTAGGGCCACCATATTTGTTAATTGTTCACAATTGTTCCATGTTATCTCTTTTCATGTAATAAACCCTTGCCTCTACACCACTTCCAAAAAACTTTTTTTTCTGAAAAAAATAGCATTTTGTATGTCCTAAAAAAATGTTATTCTATAAAAATACTCATTTTCATTTACACTTAACAACCCCATATGACCCTCCCTTTCCAAAACTAAATGCAAGGCATTTGCAGTATTGAGCCTGCTTTTGACCCGGGGCTTGTTAAAGGGCACGACTCTTAACTCCCGATCCAAAGTTTTATAGCAAACTATTCAAGAGACGGCGGAGCCCAGCATTTCCCGTTAATATCCTCTATCTGGGAGATCCACAGGACAGCCACGGACGCTTCCTCTATGGCAGGCAGTATAATGCTAAGTTTTCCAGGCCTCGTCACTAAGCCAGAGGGAGGACGAGCGAGTGGGGCTGCCTCATTGTTCGCAGGGGTCGACACAAAAGCCCCTTTGTTCGGGGTCCCCCATTGTGGCGGCACTCTTTTGTTCCCCTCTATTTACATCGCAGTGGCGGCAACGGAGAGAGACGCTTTTCTGATGTCTCTACACCTACACTGGCTTTGCAGGTGACGTCAGCGAGATGCTGCTGCTTCGGAGGTATTTTAGAGGATTTTTAGAGCTCTACCTGTTACCGCAAGTGCCGTAACCCCCACCCCCAAAAGACATAAAGGGGGGCTAGTTTCTCCAGGGGAGATAATGTATGGAAATGAGCGGAGGAGATAATGCTCGAAATGCATCAGATGGTACTGTTTGTTGCAAAGTGAAGGATGCTGTTGAGAAATGTAAAGTGGTGATTCTTTTCCAGATTTTTCCAATGACAGAACTTTTTTTAGAGAATTTTGGTGACCCGCTATGTACCCTTGCTTTAGTTTTTCTTATTTATTTAAATTGCTTTGAAAACATGAATTTCTTATGATTTGAGTAAACCAGTAGAGAACTTTCACAATGAGAATTAGAATTAGGACAATCAGCATGCAATCTTCTCAGAAGGATTCTCATACACTGCAGAATCTCATTCGGGGTGTTAAATTATAAATATTTCATTTAAAAGTAACTTAAGAGTTTAATAATTATAAATACTATTTTGTGAATAGTTATGAATTCATATTAATAACCGTAATATATTATTGAATTTGTGAGTTTGTTGTTTATTAGAGTTTGAATAAATGTAAGTTGATGTTAATTTGGCAATATTACTTATAATGTAGTAAGATTTCGCTTAATGGAAAGTTTGTCTACATTCTATTTTTCTTGACACATGAATGCAACAGGGGAAGACATAACTGCCCCATCTTTCAAAAAAGCATAATTTAACTTAAACCAATAAAATGAAAAATTCCTCATTACTTCTTAGTTCGTATTTTTTGAGCTATTTATAGGGCTATAATATTATTGATAAATTATTTTATTATTCTTATTTGAGAATTTTGCTTCAAGATTACAGCTTTTGTATGAAATAATCAACAACGTGAAAACTTTTTCCCGGGATACAAGCATTTGTTTTTTGTTATTTGAGTAAAGAAATTCTTCCTGAAAATTAGTTTTTAAAAAGTTCGATACCCCTGTAGCAGAAATGTGAAGAAACATGTTTCACTATAGGAGTGTTTTTCACTACGCTACGGAAACAAGATGCTGTGAATCTTGGATAAAGAAAAAAAAATAGGAGTAAAAAGTGCAATTTTTTGCGATTGTATTTAAAGAAGTTACATAAAAACTTCGTACTTTGTGAAAAGCTATATAACTGCTCACAAATTCATAGATAAAAAATAAGATTTGGGAACAATAAAGATGCTTTTTAAAATCTTTTAACAAGATTTTTTCCTCGTTTAAAGTAAATATAGCATATGACAATTTTTTTCCCATTAAAGCTATAGCCATTTCTGTCTCGTCATTTCCCTATTTTTTTCAAACTTTCTAATCAGAAAAGTTCAACTCCATTCTTCTGATTTTTTTAAAAAAAGTATTCTAGATTACTTCAACAAAAACCATCGCAGGTTCAAATATCAAACCCCGAAACTGATCTTCCATGCTTTTCAGTGGCTTAGCTGTAATCTTCTTATTTTTTATTTTACCAGGGTAGATTATGATTTGTTTTTTAAGGCAAACTGCATCCATCTATTGTTAAACATATTTTTTTTTTTTACATCGAGTGTTTTTGCATCTTGCTCTATTTTGAACTTTTACTTATGTAGATCAGGTATTCTTTTGTCTTGCTAATATCCACATTTAAGGAATTCACTGGAAAAAAACAACTGAAAAATAAAATAAAATGAAGAATGGCTTTTTTTGTCCGTTTAAAGATTTTGTAAAATTGCGTAGGAGAAAAAATTGTAGCGCAGTTTTTTATGGCTGTTTTTGCATGTTTTTCGTAAATTTGCTTATCTGTATAGGTTATCTTCTCATTGTAAATTCTAAGGATAATCTACTAATTTTGCAAAAATAATAGACAATGATTTACTCGCTAAAAAAAAATAAGTCTAGTAAGTGATTTTTTAAAACTTTTAGAGCATATTTTTTTCGATTCTTCAGTGTAGTCTGAAACTTCTTTTGCGAATTTAGTGGAATGCTAATTCACAGGATTAATCTATAACCATATCTACTCTTTAGAAAGTAACAAAATTTAGAATGGGCTTTAATTTTAAAAAATGGAAAAAACAATTGGCAAAAAGTTTACTACCATGTCATCTACTTCAGCTTTATTCAAAAATATAAAATGGAGCATAATAGAACTCATTCGAAAATATGTTCCAGCTCAAAATATTTTATATCACTGACAACTGTTCTTTGAACAAAAAGGAAATGAATCATGTTTAATAATAATACGAAGAGAATTTCGACAAACACAACCAAAGCTATTGCGCTTTTATAATGGTCAACTCTTAAAGACATTCTAGAAGTGAAAAATCCTTGAGATTCAGGCTTGCGATCGTATAAACCAGACATAATGAATGTGGAAACTGATAAGGTATTTACCCCAAAAAAAAAGAATTCTTTGCGCCATCTTATTTCAAGAGGTAGTTTGTAAAGGGGCTAGTCGCTTGATATTCTTTACCCAACTCTTATAAGTATTCTTAAAAATCAAACCACCTTGCTATTCAGGCCCAGTATAGTATAGAATAATATATATATATATATATATAGAGAGAGAGAGAGAATACATAAAGAAGGTGGGATCTGATGATGCATTTATCAAACACTTAGCACTATTTGACTTCAAGTGGTAATTTGTGAAGAAATAGCTGTTTGAAGTCCTTTTCAAATTACCTGTAAATCTTTAGACAGGGCACACTTTCCTTCCTTGCCATTCTCTTGCTTTGAGGTATTTTTGGGGGGTGCTTTGATTTAAACAGACGACAAAACACCGCAAGAAAGGATTAAGGGAGAAAACTGTGTCCCGTCTGAAGATTCACTGATCGTTTGAATCCGGCTTGATATTCTTTATCCAATTCCTAAAAATCATATTCCTCAGCTGCTTATACTCAGATATGCATATTCCTAAAAATCAAACATCCTTGCTATTTAAGCCCAGGATCTTGCGTGTGTGATTAGTTTTAATTGTCCAAATTCAGAATTTTTTATTGAATAGAGGCTTTTTTAATAGATAGGGTATTACCGGGATAGCTATAGGGCTGAAAAAACTTTCGATTGTATTAATTTTTTGTAAATTAGCTTTAAAAAGAAGATTGACAAATCTGATGATATTAGGTTAGCTTTTGTTACCTATTTTCAGAAAATTACATTCGGTTATCACAAGATGTGAAATTGATAGATTTTAAAGATTTTAAAATTTTCTAACCCTTGATTGTTAGCTTTGATTATTATTTTCAGTCAGGATCAAACATCTAAATTATATATTCAAATCGTATGATAAGAAATGATCTGATTTGACCGAAAAAACAACATTTCAGATATCCCATCAACAATTCAAATACAATGTAATATACATCCATTGAAATCCGTGACATGGAAAAGCAGTTTTATTATCTAGTAACTTACTGAAATAATAATAGAAACCCACAACCACACCTGCACTAAATTGTCGCTTAAAATAAGCATTTGATCATATTATTTTTCTTTGGGATGCTATGATCCGTAAATATTTGATAAGTAGACCACACTATAGCGTGCGATCGTAAACCATGCTATGCTGGCTTACTCGGACTCGTCCAGTTTGTGGCCGTCACACCTCACTTGATATCCTTTGATACCCTTTGCTAATCAGCTGCTTGGTCCGAGCAAATCGAAATTTGTAAAAAAATTTGCAGATTGTTCTGTAATGAGAGCTTCAATGACCGTGGAAAAATGTTACGTGCGCAGAAATCTTGTTTTTCATATTACTTTTTTTTTTTTTTTAATTTTGCAAAATTTATCTTTATTTTGCTTGGGAATATCTCAGAGACTTTATTTAAAATACGTGATGGATTTTCGTATTAGTTTTTTGCTAAACAATAGCTTAAAACCTTTATTTAATAAAGAGAGTGTATTTGGATAATATTTCCAGCATTAAACTAAGTTGTATTCCTTGACGATCTGAAAAAATAATAATCGATTTTCAGACACAGGATGCTATTATCGTGAAAATGCAAAGTTATTGTTAATGATTAACCTCACCGTCCGGTGCGCATCATAATTTATGCCATTTGGCAGACATGTCTGGGAAATCTTGAATATAAAGAAAACTCACACAGAAGCTTATGTTGAAAATATGGGGCTCCTGGAATATATGTAAGTTGGTCTTTAGAAAATGAAACTCGGCACTGTCTCTGGTTATGTAAGCATTTAATCTTTGATATTCTCATTGCAAGATTGCATTTAGTGCTTGGTTGATCAAGCACGTAATCTTTGCTTATATAAGCAATCTAATTTTTGTCTCTGAAATGTTTTGGAAGATTTTTCAAATGTTTTATTCATAAATTACAAATCACTTACAGTTGCTGTTTTTTTGGTTAAATATTATTATATAATGTTTACTTATTGAGATACATACAGAGTGTAAAATGAAGTTCTTTTACTTTACATTAATTTGATAATGGCGACAACTATTGCCACAAAAAGGATGTCTATGCATAGTAAAGAGGGCATGCGCCAACACGATATCAGTTACCATTGGCAACTAGCAGAGTTATCTTTCTTATCTTGAAACCGATGCAATATTTTTAAAAAAGCGTATTACAAAATTATAGAAAGTTTTCTATCGCAAAATTTCTATTCATATGAAAGGATATCTTAAACAGGACAGTGTTATGTACAAAACGGGTAAAACGGGCATTTGTTTGGCTACTATATCCAGCACTCTTAGGTCATAAAGGTTTTAATTATTAGTTATCAGCAGATACTTTTATTTTCTATGCTCAAAATATCCTCCAGCTGCAATGACCTCTGGAATCTTTATTGAATCTCTTCTGATATTGCGATTTGTTTTGTCACAAATTTAGAAAATGTCTTGTAAACAAATGCGTGTTTTACACCTTTTTGTTTTTAGCATTATTGCACTAAAGTTGGATTAAAATTGAAGAGTTATGCAATTTTGTATTTGATTTTTTATACCTATTTTTCTCCCTAGACAGGAGCTCTAACTGCTTTATTTACTGCTTGATTCCTCCGCAACCGAATTCAACATGTAGTGAGTGACCTCGTTTCTATGTATAGACATCAAGTTTGTGACAATAGTTGTCGCCGTTCTCAAGTTAACAATCACCTGCTTTAACATGCAAAAGAATTCGAAATTTAGCAGAAGTGTCTAGAAAATCTCTCGTATAAAGGACGTTTTTATTATTATTATTATTATATTACCTGGTCATTCACAAGACAATATAGGTCTAGATGAAAATTGTTTAGAATGGATCCTCAAACAATGAAATGCATCACTATTAATAAAAATGAAACCACTTAATTTTTTGAAATTTTTAATCACTTTGTTTGGTTTATTTCAACCCTTTAATGGATCTTAGGAAGATTATTCCCACTTACATGATCTTACAAAATCACATATGGGTAATAAGAAGAGGCAAAAAAAAAAGAAAAGAAAAGAAAAGACAGAAAGAAAGAAAAGGGCAAGCTACGTGTGTACAGAATGTGATGCACTCTGGTTCCTTGCAACATGCTTCCCATCTTTTCATGCTAAATAATCATTTTTTTTTACTGTAACTGGTTCTTTGTGAAATTATACTTCCGAACCTGAAAGTTTAATGACAGCATAAAACTCAGTAAAATGAAATATATTTCCTTAAATGCTATTGTTTAATTGTTGATAAAACATAAAAAAGGAGAAGAAATTCAACAGAGAAATAAATGGCCCATGAAAGGGTTAAAGGATTTTAGTCCGTCTATCAACCTGTTCGTTTGTTATATTAATAGCATTCATTTTGCAATAACAATCGTATAATCAAACCAAATGAAAGTACTGTTTCAAATTATATTTGTGTAATGAGCCGGAAGCATTTTTGGATGATTCTCATTTGATCTCAAAGAAGAGAAATTAGTTAACCAATAAAATAGGGGAAATATATCCATTTTCTGAGGCCGAGAGTTGTATGAAGATTTTATTTCGTGATATCTCTATGAAATTGAGGCTAGTGAAGTGCAGGAAACTAGTGATGATGTATCTGCGGAGTCATGAGCTTTCACGCGAAAAGGAACTTTCACGCAAAATCGGTATAGTAACTACGTCTGGAGAATGTTGTCGCAGTTTTTTCTGACAGAGAATGCACAGTTAGCTAGCGTTTTTGAAACTTCTCTCTAAAATGGAGGGTAAAATAGGACATGATATATCTATAGATCAAGAGCTTTCAAATGAAAAAAAAATTGGCGAAATTGAACTTGTGGATTGATTGATCTGGGGTCGAGGGAAATGAGATTGGTTTTTATTTGTTATTCTGAATATTTAGATGTCTCAGAGTGAATAATTAATCCAGCATTTCTTTGCATTTCATTTTTCGCCATACAATCATATGTTTCCTGAATTAGCAAAGTCTTTATTTGCTTTTTAACTAATTCGCTGTAATTTCTTCAGAATCCCACATTCAGAGTAAAAGATGTTCGATCGATGACGTTTATATATATTTTTTTCGACTACCTTGAGTCAAGGCCCCCTAATATCGTTTCTCTTGGCATTCCCGACAGCCTACTGTTATGTTATTGAGCTCAAATTAAAATTGTTAATGAGTTATGCTGATAAAATCATTCCCTAATAGTTATAGTTTAAGTCGCATTGAAGAGAATATATTCCTCAAGGTTATTTTCAGGTTAATGAATTTCATTTCAGGATTATTTGGGGCTATTAAAAGCTGAAACAATAATTAATCACTTACTGCTCACTAGTATAATAGATGCTAAAATTATACTAACATGTTGTACTAAATTAAATGCTTATAATGTTTTAAATCAATCCCTATGATTAAATTTTTTTCCTGCAATATGATCGATTGACCTTGAAAAATTGTCATCTAATGTGACTGAAATTTATAATTAACCATGTCTCGTACTCTAATTATTAGCTACTGCTTTCTGAAACTTAACCCCTGACATCTAAACTATGTAACAATTTTTTTCTTTTAATTGAATAATAACCATTTGGTTTAGTTTTGCTTCTTTAATAAAGGTGTGTGGTTAGTTATATGAAGTAAAAACAACTATTGCATTCTTAATTAACTCGGCAAAAGGTGTTAATGGTTCGTACTCTGTTAAAAATGTTTGGCCAGTATATGTAATTTTATTTATTTTAAACATTTCGATGAAAACCTTAGGGTTTTTTGCTAGATACCAAAGAAGGTTCTAGAACTGTAATTAATAATAAATTTTTTGCTATTCCGATTTCAAAGTGTAATCGTTCAAGCTGATAATTTACAACAGAAAATAAAATTCTGAGATGTTTCATTATCAATGTCATTTTTGTTATTTAAAATACTGTTCATTTCAGAAACTCGTACCTGTCACTTTGTGCGGTTTTATTTCATAGAAAGGGTAATAGAGAAAAAATAAGAAGCAATTTTTAAAAAAAATCTCAGCTAGATATGTTTTTTTTAGCTACTGCACGATACGTCCGTTTGAACGATCTGTTATTGTATAAAAAGTATTAATGATTGTCACAGATTAATTAATAAAAATTGTAGTCGAAAACATCTTATATTTTGGTAGAGTGTTTAAGAAATAAAAATAAATAAATAAGGAAATAAATAAATATATAAATATAAATATAAAAAAATTAATAAAGAAAGTAAATAAAGAAAAATAAATGAATAAGAATATAAGAAACAAATAAAATATTTGTAGCATACAAGAAAAATATAAGATTATTATTATTATACAATATATATTATTATTAATATATATCATATTATTATTATTATATAATTATTATTATTAATATACATTATATTATTATTATTATATAATATATATTAGTATATAAGAAAAAATTTTGTTAAAAAAATTAATCTTGATAACGTTCTCGAACACTTAAATCAAAACTGACTTTGTATATTTCGCATAGGAGAAAGTGAAACGATTGCAGGTCACTTTTGCTAAACGACAATCCAGCTCAATGCAAGACTCAAAACTGCTAAAATTTGCTTAAAAAGGCCATACCCTTTAAGCTTCAGGTTAGTATGTGTTGTTTATACAAAAATAAAAAAAAATTGAAAAAAAAAAACTGCTTGGGCACACAAAAAAAGAATATTAAATGAGTTATAGCCAGCCTCTTTACGTTCAAAATTTCACAATAAGAAGGATTCAACAGAATTTGAAAGCATATAGCAGAAAATACCTTTTGCTTCTAAAAACTACTTGAAATTTTTTTTTTGTTTTATCTTACCAAACAAGGATAAGTATTGTAAAAGTTAAAAAAATTAATAGTTGAAGAATCTGCCTGTTTCAAACTTCCCTGAATTAGAAAAATACAATTTTAGTGTTATGTCTACCAATCTATCCGTGAATAAGATAAATAAAAACTTTTTGTGATAGAACGAAGAAATTAGCATATGATCTCTAAATTAAATTTATATATGTCAACTTTTGACTGAATTTTGGAATGTAAAATAGATGCTTGTATGTCCTAATGTCCGAATATAAATCAACTACAAAACGAAAAAAGCTACATAAATAAAATTTGATATACAGATTTAATGTTTCAAGTGCAGATATGTATCAAATATGGAAACAAATCCTTCAAAGGATGACCATCTATTGATCTAAGATAATATTAATTAACTTCAAAAATAATTAGAGCTTTAGATCGGCTAAATTTTATGCAAACAAGCCAGACATTTTGAAGTCTTCAAATATATGTGGTATTGATGCAATATTCAAGAGAAAAAGTTTTGTTTACAAAACGGAAATCAAAACCTTTTATAACCCCTTCTTATTTTAGATGGATCGAAATATAAGGAAAATGAATGAAAATTTGAACGTGCATCGTAAAAAAGGCATCTACTTCACACATCATAGAGCGCTGCCTATAAAAACCGTTTTTTGTTCGGTGCTTAAAAACTGTAGGTCATGACTAGATTCGAAATAGAAATGCATATGGACACTTAACACTCGATTCGCGCAGGCACGAATGCGCCGTGCACGCGATATTTCAAGTCCATCGAATTCAGACACAACTGACGCGAAACACAGTGTTTTCGTTCCATTTCAGCTCACTTCCTATTGTTTACGGCCTGAATGGGACAGAAGAAAAGTGGGAACGATACATGGTTCTCTACACGAAAGAAGTTGATATCATTCTGTTGAAAATCGTATGCTGCGATGCATTGCATGCTATTCGAAATACATTTATAAACATGTTTATATTAAAAGTAGAAACTTTTGGGAGATATTTAAAAATAGGGTTTGAAGGTCATGTTGGCTCAATAAAGTTTACATCTTAACCTATGTTCTAACATTTTCCCTAAAAATTTCTTTATCTGTTTCAATAGAGCCGGATTATTAAACAGGAAACTTAGCAAACCTCGAAATTTTGCAAGACCTCGAGGCCTTGTTTATGCTTTTCTTTTCTCAGGGCAATCTTTGTCCTTTGTCCTTTCTGCTCTGAAATTCGGAACAGAATTTTTACAATTTATTTCATTTTTTAAATTTTTTCTAACATATTGTTACGGTATTGTTCGTTCCCCTGAATAGTGGGTGTGTACGGTGTGAGAAAATGATGAACGCACAATGATTAGTACTTCAACAGATGGCACAACACAGACGACATTTATTTACAGGACGAAAACAGGACAGCACAAAGAAGACAAATATTTACAAAACTATGTACAGAAGATAACTATAAACAGCCGTGACGAACACAAGGACAGCATACTGCAGATAGTAGCCCACAATAACAACAGCAGTCCACAGGCAGAAATTCTGTCGTGACAATGTCCACAGCTCACACAAAGCGGCTAGACAGGATTCAGCAGGAGTGGGAATATTTCAGGGGTTCTTTTTTACATTCACGTAGATCTCTCCGGAGCAGGCTGAAACTTCTCCTCTGTCTCTTCTTGCCTTCGCTACCGACTCATTACTTCGTACAACGGGACTACTCCTCAGTTCAGGACAGCTCCGTTCCCTACGAAGACAAACGGCAAGGGCTTCGTCAGAATACACACATAAAGATTCAGCAGTCCTCAGTCCAGGACTCTTCTTCCAGACCTCTCAATTCAGGTCTACTCTTCGACCCCCGTCGTACTTCGTTCAGTCTCCAAGAACTCTCTATTCAGGTCTTTTCGATCGATTTACTTTGCAGACTGGCTGCCTTGTATAGTGAGGGAAGGCGGGGCTAAAAGCCTTCTGGACCAATCAGAAGCATTCTGGATGTATCTAAGCTCCTAATGAACGGATCGGGAAAATTCTCGATGTTTCGGATCTTATCCTTTTTGTCGCCAAATTCGCCAAAGGGTCAGCCAAGCCCTGAGACCTCTGACGTCACACCCATTCACTATTCAATACATATTACTGTATATCTGTCTTCCTTACAATGACAGTATTAGCACGGGAAAGCAAAACCACAGGTTCGTAACATTATCAATATGATCAAATATTTTTTTCCTGGTTCGTTGTTTACTTTAAAAGTCAATAGCTCTGATAAATTTTGTATTTGTATTTAGATAATGTTATTAAATTTTTTAATCATTTGGTTTAAAGTTAGTATTAATTTTAATCTGCTTTTCTGAGCAAACACAGAAATGTACTCTCTTGATGGTCCTTTGTTGTTTTAGTAAAACTTAAAACATGTCACATAAAATACACTCGTTTAATAGTAATATTAAACTAGAAAATCAAATTTTGTATTGAAAGAAGTTTTGTAACCTACTTATAGAAATCCTACCCTAACCAACAGGTTGATAAATCTCGGAAGGAAAAAAAAGGATTTTAGTAGGGTGAAAATTGCGTACTGTCTGAGGACTCTTACACAGCATAATCGGGCCCTGGGCCTTGGTTGAAGTGAAAACACAACAATAACTTTTGGAGTAACAAAATCATGAACAGCATGTGCTGCGTCTGTAAGGAAATAATACAAAGAGCCACAGTAATTTGGAACATCTAACCAATTTTTACAAAAATACCTTCTACTAGATTTCTTATTGTTTTCCATACATCAACACACACATTACAGTTAATTTTGTGTGTTTCATCCCTTAAAAAATACTAAAATTTTCCTCGAACAAAAAAATCCATTTGATTTAGAGATATCTCTTTTTATCTTGGCAAATACTTAAAATACAATATATATCAGAAAAAGAACAAGGGAATCAAAAATTAAATTTCCACAGCTTTCAGATAGAGTCACACAACAGATTTAAAAAGTTATACTGATATCTCTATATTAAAACAAAAACAACAAGGGGTTTAGATCGGCCATAATTTCTGAATTGCAGTCGTATGCTGAGAACACCTCAGCTGGCATCTCAGCTCTTCTCCAAGCTACCACATCAGACGAGAAAGAGGACATTTGACAAAGGATAGATTTAACGAACAGAAACTGCACATACAAGATTGATCTCTACACGAATCGAGTTTCCAGCCTTGAAGTTCCGATATCCAACAGCATAGAATGGCTGGTTGCACACATAGCGCTTTTTTCTGATCGTTTATTTCTCCGATGCCGACATAACAGCAGTAGTGTATACGAGAGCCTACACACTAGCTATTTGTCCGCCTAGTGTGTAAGCTATCGTATAATTCAATACACTACTGCTGTTATGTCGGCATCGGAGAAATAAACGATCAGAAAAAAGCGCTGTGTGTGCAACCAGCCAAAGGAAAGATAAAATTAACAATCAGCCACATTAAATCCTATCGATACAGCTTCTTTTAGAGGTTTCGGGGTCAGTTGGCTGTATAAAAAAATAAGTCTGGAAAAAGATCCTTCCAGTAACAAAGTACTGAAAAGCTGAATAAGTGAAATATTAAATGACATTTATAAAAATTGAAAATAGACCTATGGAAGAACATGCTACAGTCTGGTCTAAATATAGACTGTCTTGATTAATTTTTAAACTCGATTGCTTTCTGTGAAAAAAGATATAAAAAAATTGAGCGGTTTCCTTCATAAAGAAAATGTGTCATATAGTGTCTTCTTTCTTGAGAAATGTGTTGATGTGGTTCATCGAGAAGATGGGTTTTAATTGATTTGTAAACCTCAAATAGTAATATATGTTTAAAATATATTATTTAACCATGTTTGTTATTTTTATAGAGAATATTAATTTACCTAAAAGAGTCAAATTACAGAGTGCCACTTTCATAAAAAAAGAAATGCTCGTGCCTATTTACATATCAGCGTTCGATGTCTTTCTCAGTTCTGTAAGTTTACTTTCTATTCGCAGAGGATTTAAACATTAGAATGATAGATATATTTTACTTCTATAATATGAACAAATCTATTAGAATACTATCATAGCTATTGATTGGTAAGAAATTAAATAATTACAAGCTTAATTAATTAGAAATAGATGTGTTGTTTAATATCTTTAGATGCACTTTTTAATAAATAAAATAAGAAAATAAAAATTGATAATGATACTGACAAAAAAAAATGGAAAAAGAAAAAAGAATCTTCATTTCTTAACCTGCAGTGAAGGAAGATATACGTGATTGAATACTTGTAAGAACAATGCATACAGTTTAAATTTATTGCAACAATAAAAAGTATTGTTGCAAAATATTCAAAATAATATTTCAAAAAGAAATTCGAATGATGGAAAAATTGTTTAGAAATTTATATATACATATTTTAATTTTTAAGATGGTGTTAAAACCATATTTGAATGATAATGTTCACTGAAAATTATTTTTCTAGATCTAATGTTTTGCCTTGCAGAGAATCAAAAGATGAAACATAATCACACAAAATAATAGAAAGAAGTATGTATAGTTTCTTAATCTATACTTATAATAAAGCTCAATGTGTGTGTGTGTGTGCGTGTGTGTGTGTTGGCGCTCTACAGGCCAGACTGTTGGACCTACAGCTACCAAGTTTGGTACATGAGTACCTTGGAGGTTGGGAATGTGCACCTCGGAGCCCTTTTTTCGAATTTTTAATTAGAATTTGAATTAATTAAAATTTAAGCGAAATTTTGACGTTTTTCCGCTATAACTTCCGAAAATATTATCGCACAAACATGATTTTTACATCAATTTAAAGATAAAAAAAATTAGCTTTCTAACGGTATCAGTTTTTTTAATTTATAAGGTAAACTTTTATTTTTAACGAATTTTTAAAGAAATATTTTAACCATGCTTTTTTTTTGAGCACGTGACTGGATAAAATAAAATAAAACAATGACGGAAGTTCAAATAATAAAAAAATAATATCATCGTAAATCAAGTGTAAAGAAATGATACTTTTGGCACGTGACTGGATAAAATAAAATATAAAATGTGATATTTTCTAAAAAAAAATAAATGCAACGCAAAGGTTTCTATGATCGTTTGCATTATCTAAATCATTTATTTAACAAATCTTTCTTTATTTATGGTAAACCTGATTGAATTTAGACAGGATATGCATTGAAATCCCGACTTAATGGCATAGTTCTATAATCGTTTGCAATATCTGTATCATTAATTCAATATTTTTTTTCATTATAAAATGTGATAGTTTCTAAAAAAATAAATGCAAAGCCAAGGTTTCTATAATCGTTTGCAACATCTAAATCATTTATTCAATATTTTTTTTTTCCTTTTTCGCTTTTTTAAAAAAAAAAAACATTAAATATTTTGGCAGCATCATGGAAAAAAAACATTTTTAATTTCAGGCCAATCAATGCCCGGAATTACTTCAAGGCTAATGAATATGAGACTTAATTTAAAAATTTAGAACGCATTACTCATGGCGAACCAGCTGGTCGCCAAAGGCGGCTAGTATATAATAAAAATGTGCTGGCTGGTATTATTTCAAATAGAAATCAAAAGGCTAAAGTTCGATGAGTTAAAGAAAGTCTGAAAAATTCTATGGAATTATGAAATTTCAAGTGCAAAATTTGCACAAGCACAGTTTTTTTTAAAATTCCTTTATTAAGATAATATGAGTGCAAAACGACTCATGTGCGCTTAAGTTATTTGGTAGCTATTAGTAGGAGAAGATTTGACTATTCTGATTATTCGTGATGGGAAATACATTAATTGACCTCATAAAACTGCTATAGAAATCGCAAACTACATCGAAGATCATATAAGAAACTAATCTTGTAAGAAATTCCATTATTCGATAATTAATAAATAAACTTAATAAACGACGTTTTTACGAATCAGTTAAACTTAATAATTTATTAATCAGTTAAAAATAGGATTTTCTAAAATTATTATTTTTTATTTTACAATCTAAAACATTTCCCACATACTTCTATTGAATGTACTGTTATATTAATAATCGCATGTCACTGCTGAAAATTTATAATTACGAAAAGTCTAAGAGCATGCTATCTTTGGCGAATATTTTTACATTTAATCGTTGGGACGCGATTAATACACAGGTATTAGAAAAATGAAATGTCGGAAGTCTTTTTTCCTACCGAGCGAAAACAACTTGACTCGGGGCTATAATTTTAGTAATAATATCATATGCATAGCTTCATTTACATAATTCATTACAATTTTGTATTATAACGTCTTAATCAACGTATAAAAGTAACATATTAATGTTTATGAAAGGACAGATTAGGAGACGATCAATCGTTTGACAGACTTAATTCAAAATTTGTAAAAATTTATTCTTTATATGTTAAAATCATTTATCACGCTTCATTTATATAAGTTGTTGCATTTTTTGAATTATCGCACTTAGCATGCTGGAATACAGGTCGAAAGATGGCCAAGCTCTCGACAAATTTGGTTCAAATTTGATACAAATCAACACTTCAAAAATTTAGATACCGAATTTTGCCCATCTAACTCTTTAAATTTTGTAGTTATTGTATTAAATTGTTCCTCGACATTTAGATAAACATATATCTTTTCAGGAATTTCTTTCAAAATTAGATAGAAATCTACATATTCCATGTAAAAGCTTATTCCAAACTATCTATCCAACTCAAAGTGATATCGTGTTTGCAGACAGAGGGACTTAATTTTCAAAATGTATTTTTCGGGCTCAGAGCAATCTGAAACGCAGAGATTAATCAAAATCAACAAATCAAATTTTACTATACTTTCCCTTTGAGTACTTAATGCGCGAAAATGTGAAAATAACGCGGATGTAGTGTAAAATTATTCAAAATGCATACGCACACAAAATCTGAGAGCACAAGCACGTACATAAATGAATAAAAAAAGTTTGCAGTAGTTAAATGGATTACTAGTTAATCTGGCAAAAACATTTAATGAATCATTTTTTCGAACAGAAAAATTTATCAATTAAATCTATAAAATCGGATTAAAATGCCTTTTTGCAGCCAGTTATCCCATTTTATGATTAACTGTGAAATTTTGCAACAAGTCTGTTAAAAAAAAAAGGATTTTCAGAAACATTCGCCTGATCCCAAGGAGCTTTCTTTACTTGGAATGTTCCTTATCTTCATGAATATTTAATATGACCAATCTTAACCAATCACAATAAATCTTGTTAACAGGTTTTTAACCGTAACTAATCTCCGTTAACAAGTTAATCGTTTATTTTATCCTTGGTAACTACCATAGGATTAGCCTGGGATGAATAAAATTACATAATAGAAAGATTTTACCGTTTACGCTTTCCAGATTATTTGTTAACTTGAAATTTAGGTTAATTTATTAATCGATGCTCCACTAATAATTTTTCATAATAATTTATAAGGAATGCTTTCTGGAAGATAATTCCAATTTCCTGACATGACACCAATCCTACTGCTCTTATAATCCGCAGTTTCCAAACAGTATGAAAGAAAAATAAATCTTGATACTAAAACTAGCAAGATAGTTCTTCCCTAAACTTTCTCGCATATGCTCAAAAAAATGTGCAAAAAAGTGTATTATTAATCATTTGCCATTGTAAAACATTCAATAACCTTTTCATTCATTAACATTCAATAACCAAAGGCAAAATAACATTTTTTTTCTTACCAATAATGGCTAGAATACAAGCCCCCCAAAACCCCAATATGTATTTTGGACACCTCTTCCAATTAATAAAAAAATGAAATAGTACTAAAAATATAAATATAAAATCATATAGCAAATTTATTTATTTAAGTCATCGCGTTTACATGCAAACGAAAATACAGATCGATTAAAAGTCATCCCTTTGACAGATGAGATTTAAAATTTGATATGGATTGATACTTTAGATGTTAAGAATGTCGATTAGTATTTATGTTCCTAGCTTTTTTCATTTTGCAGTTATCTTGTTAATTTATATTCTTACAGCTGGAAAGATTTGGACTTCTCTTAAAATTTGACAGAAAACTACGAGTTTGGGATGAAGACCATATTCGAAATTTCATCCGTCTAGCTCAAAATGTTTTGACCTTATACCAAAAATATGTTTTTCGATTTCAGGGATCTATAAAATGTGAATCTCGAATATGAATACTCTGTTTTAAAACTTTGTTTACTTTATATACGAAAAAGTAAATAAATGTATGCGAGCAACAACAAATATGATCTGATTTTTCCCCCTGATTTTAACAAATCTTTAAAAATATATTTTTTATTATAACTTGCAACAGTGCTTTTCACCGTGTTTGTAATTAGAATGATAATATCAAATCCAATTTTGTTTGCATATTAATGTTGTCATACATTGACTATCTTTTTAAAAACAAAATAAAGATTAAGGGATCAGTCCTGAAACATAACTATTACAATGCTTCGTGTTAGAGTTACATGCCCCATTTTATTTATTTTAAAAACACCTCCTTATCAATTTTTTATAGCATTATAAATCACTTTGTATTTTTAAGACTGGGCAACCTGTGAAATTACATTCCTCGTAAAATATTTTCATAGAAAATAGTAGGTTTGTTTTCGCCATCTTATTTGTAAAACTTAATTAATCTCTGATATTTCTCATCTTTTTCAATTGCGTAATTATTTCAATTAAAAGTTTCTTATTTACTTTTTATTTATTTATTTGCATTAGCAAAGAAGGAATTTGAATTGTTCGACAAATTGCTGCAAAAAGAGAGAGAAAAAGAGGGCTTCTTTTTCTGAAATGTAACCCCCGGGGGGATACATCGTAATTGAGGATGAGATGCTTCCGGCACTGTAGTTGGATCTCACCAACTCGGTGGGTACAATAAAGGTGGGGGATCTGATTCCTCCTAACGATGATGGGATCAACTTCCTACTGGAAGGGCTGTACCATGGCCGGTGATGGCCCTTTGGTCTCAACCAGAGTTCCCTCCAGCGTTGCTATTGCGGCAGTCCGGTCATTCAATATTTATTTCTGAATGACTTCGGGCAGGACGAAGAGTCAGTAATATGGCTTTTTCGAAATGAGCAACATTTATTTTGTAACAAACCTTTTTTTGAGTTCTATATATTTTGTCCAAAGATAGTTTTCTTTTTAATTTGTGTATTTATTTCGACAGAATAGTAAGATTGACAACTCTTCGATTCTAGAATTATCTTCATCATACAAAGGATATTTCTATTCTGCCATGATTTTTTTCGTATTTTGTAGCAGATATTAATTTAATGAAACCAATCGAGAGGACAGAAATACAAGGTCAGAAAGAAAATAAGAAGCCACTCTGAGCATAATGTGATTTGTTTCGCCTTTAGTTATCATCAGTGGCAAATGAATAGTAAATGGCACCCATGGTGAATGGTTGTATTTGTTTGTTGCATTTGTTAATGGTTGTACTCTCTTAAATCAAAGTAGGAATTAAAAAATGTCACAAAACGAATCAAAATGTTGGCTCCAAGGATTCGGCCTTCCATCATTTTAGACCAAATGCCTTTCACTTTAAGACAAGCGATATCTATATAAGCTCATTTAGAATAGCAATCGGGGAATGTCCATTACCCTTATGCTATTGTTGAAAGATGTGAGCAAATCTGGCAACTTAAATTATATGATTTGTTCTCACAACGACAGAATTGTGATTTGAAATATCCTTTATTATCACGCATTATGATGATGAAAAAGAATCTTTTCTCAAGTTTAGAACAATTTTTCCCTTTATGTCACTATTTAAATAATCCGTAATAAAAGGAACACAATAACTCTTTTGGTTTCTTCAAAAAATCTAAAAAGATTATACCATAAGTATTTTAGAAAATTTTGGCAGTTCCTTTCAAGGAACAGATTTTGAATTGAGAGGGAGCCCTGAATCTCAGTTTGCTACCATTGCTTGATTGATCCTTTATCTAAATTTGATACTGTTGATAGTTTCATCAACTATCCAAAGACTAAAGAATGATTTCAATACAAGCCTTTGAAATTATTTCAAATTTGTGGGGAGCTACTATTCTAATAATTCTAATATTCTGTCCGGAGCACGTTGTGTGACTGATTACGTCATGACAATCATATGATTGTTCCGAGCCTAAATTGGCAAACAATAGTTCCACCCTGAGTAGAAAAGATGTAATGCTCACATTCACCTACCTGTTTATATGTTTTTATGTTGGTTAAGTAATGTTTTGTAACTGTTATAATTTATATGCTATTTCTCAATAAATATATGTTAAGTTTGAATACAAATCGATGCCTTAATGTCCATTTTTTATTTAGGATGTTTTATCTAATAAAAATTATGTTTCAATAAATATGTCAAATTTTTCCCCATTTATCTTTCAAAAATCAAAATTTCTCAATCAATTCAAATAAATAAGTATCAAAAACATTCTAATGCACATATGAATCAAATGTTATGTGATATCCTTCAAGAGTTGCAAATGACTATAAATAATCTTACAAATATCTTGTGCGATGTATCTTAGATTTGTATAAAGCTGTTGAAAAACAATTCTAATGGGCGTAAAAAGTTTTGATACAGCATTAGTATCTTTCTGCGTTTTGATAAAAGTGTAAAATAATAAATTTATAAGAATAGAATTCAAAGCTTCTAAATGGGTATGAAAACAACGTTTTATTGGCTATTTTTCTATGTACTTTGTAGTATCCAAAAATGAATTTCATCTGTTCTTAGCCTTAAAAAAAAATGCCACTTCACTTGAATTTTCGAAAAGTTGAGCCGAAACATTAGAGGCCTTTTTATCAGATTAACTTTGAATACCTTTTACTATCCTTTATGCTCCTCAATTTTTATTATAATGGCCTTTTTCTCACTTCGAAACCACAAAGGTAATTTAACTAAAAGCTCAATCAAAAGTTTGTGAATTCTAGAGATAAAAACTGGATTAAGTCGATCAAAATAAAATGCAATTTACTTAAAGAAGAAAATAACTTTTCAAACCAAGACTTTGAGCGATTCATTTAGACATTGCTCACAAAGATGAAAAAGCAATCATTTTGTAACTGGTTGCAGCTTTTAAGATCATTCACTTCTATTAAGGGAGGAAGGGGAAATGATTTCATTTGACCCATTGGGTAAAACCACAAAAACGATTTTTTTCTTCTTTTAATCCACCAGAAAAGATTTGGGGCATCACTTTCTTAAAAGGCAATTATAAAATCTCATAAAGAGAGGAGGGGGTGAGCGAATAAAACAAAAAACCAAACAACTGCTGGCAACACATCTCACCCGTGGGTGTTAAGACAGACAGACACAATTGTCGAGTCCGAAAATGAGATAGAAAAGCGATGCCTAATGGTCCCGACCTCGACCTCAACAATGGAGGGCGGAGCCTCGCCGCCACAAAGCCAGGCGTAAATATGTGACAGATATCACCTGATTGCCACGAGCCCGCTCTAATTGGCAACTTGTCAACGCGTCGCCATGACAACCGGGAGACTCTTTCAAAAGCCCGCTAAATGTCCTTTGTTTGAACACGGAATCATTGTTGCTTTCTTTGTCCTCTCGTTTTCGGCGGGAAAATGGACGGACTTTCTCTGGGAGAAGAAGTTGAAGGCGTTGGCTTTCGTAACGACAAAAGATTCTTGCTTAAAAGCTTGTCTATTGTTACGGCCTAGCACGGAGTTTGCTGAGTGAATTAATGAGAAAGCAAATAGTTTTTGTATGTTAAATAGCGGCTTTTTTTCTTACCTTTTGGTTACAAAGTTGGTGAAGAATTGAGCCGGCTCCTTTTTCACCGTCTATATAGTTTTTAGCTGAACGTAATGGCGGAAAATTATGCCTGACCTCAATAATGAATCACTTTTGTGTCATTCAATGCCCATGATGAATATCAAGTAACAGATTAACAGAATTGTACGGAACAAGAGATGGAAAGTATGATTAATGTTTCGTTTCTTTTTGTGTTTTGCTTGCAATTCTGTGGATGAATTCAAAGCATTGCGAAAATTGTAATTATTATATTAGAACAGAGATTGAGCTTAGATATCGAATTTGACACGGTTTTATTGTTAAAGTTTTGGATGTATTGAAGCTTGAAATCTTAAACAATATCCAATTTTATGAATAAGAAGAGAGTTATATTTATAAATACACGATTAAATGTGCAACTGGCGTCAGAAAATGTTGAATGGTGAAGTTATGAAACAAATAATGATAGTCATTACAAAAATTAAATTGATAATTTATAGTCATGTTATTATTAGATAAGTAAGAAGATTGTTTTTCTCATAAGAAATCTGTTGCTGTTTTTCTGTTTAATAGAAATCTATTGCCAACTTTCTTATCGCGATTTTAACAAAAATGCATATATTTTTTCCGTTTACTTTAGTCTATAATTAAATAAAAAGTGCTAATTAAATTAAATAAAAAAATACTCCAAAAGTGTGCATTACATTTTTTTTCAAACTAAATGTCTTTTATTGCCGATATTTGCACCAACATTTCTAATTCTATTTATTATTAGTCTAGCAAAGAAAGTCAAGTATATAAATCAAAAACTCAAACTAAATTTGGAGTGTGACATCGAAGTGAAGTAAAAAACTTTAGAACCCGCATGTAACACCTAAAATCCATCTTTTGACTAAGATGAGTTTCTTCTTGCAGGATTTTTATAGGAATTTGGCTCTTATCAGTATTTAACAAGAAGAGCGAAAGATTCCATCATCACTATAAACAATTATTTGATAAAATCCCATTTCAGTATACCATCCCTTGACAAAGACATGATCACTACCAGAAGATTGAATCCATTATCTTATTCCTCGACCAGGTAGCGCATAAACTTACTTGCCTCGAGAAAGATATCAAATAAATTTGTTTCTATTATTAAATAATGTCTGTCACTGCATGTAATTATAAAAATATTATAAAATTGGGGTGTACAAAACAAATATAAGATTTCCAAAAAAGTATATGCACCGGTATATGAAATATTTGTTCATCTTAGATTTAGAAAAGGTCGTGGTACAAATCAGTTTGACGTATAGGGAAAACATATTAAAATAAAAATAATTGGTAGTCAAATGTAATTTTTTTTCTTGTCAGTAACTAAACATATAATTCAAAACTTTTTTACAATATATTGTGTACG
Source organism: Argiope trifasciata (assembly GCA_026543055.1). NCBI lineage: Eukaryota > Metazoa > Arthropoda > Arachnida > Araneae > Araneidae > Argiope > Argiope trifasciata. Next base: position 2,106,473 of record JAPMOQ010019781.1, on the reverse strand, counting down.
ATCTTTACAACAATTGAAAATATGACTATTTTTTCTAGGATTGCAGTACTTCAAACACAAATGGAATTTCTAGAAAATATATGCATTTGATTTTATGTAATATACTTTAATTTAAAAAAAATCGTACTTTTGAATAGATCCTGATGATGGCTTCATGGTCAGAAGATCGGATGCTCGAGACCACGAAAGGTTCACCATTTTTGTAAATTTTGTTCTCTGTATGTGAATCAAATCTCTTCAGTGATGCAATGTCCTTCTCATTATCCGAAAGCTATTCTTGCTTGTCATGGAACAGAATTCGTTAAAGTGCTAAGGAAGGAAAGGATAAAGGATAGGGCAAGTAGGAAAAAATAATCCATTTCTATCATTCCCATGCCTTTGAATACTATTTCTAACCCCAGTAATGTTAATAATTTCGAAATGGATTAGAAAAACTGAGACACACTTTCGCTGTTGTAACTTAGCAAAAAAATGTCAGCTTTAGAATCAATAAAGAGACGTCAGGAGCGAAACACAAATGGAAAAAGCATGCCTTATACGCAAAGATTGTAATGTAGCATGAAACAGTTAATCTTTGGAATTACATACAAATAAATCCTATTTTTCAATTAAAAAAGATACTTTCATAACAAAGATGAGTTAGATAAATCTATAAATGAATTTTTTTAATCAATTCCTAGAAATAAATGGTTTTGTGCATTTTAACTTTGGAAAATTCGTCTACAGAAATGTACTGATGCTGGAAGGGACTACTTTGGAGCTCCTAAAATTTCATATGTATAACTGTAAAACCCTGCGTGTATCTTAAAAATTCCAGAATGAACTTCGTACAGAAGACTTCGCTTTTACTGATTATGGATATAATGATTAATCGATTATATTGAACAAAATAGCGAGGAATAGACCTCCTGTTTCCAAATACACTCAAAATTTGCAGTACCTAATTATCGAAAATTGGACATTTCAATGTTCAAGATATTTGGTTTCTTGGTTTTATTAAAAACAATCAAATTGAATCAATCAATCGAACTGATTCAGTGAAAAGTTTTCAAATCTTTCCGAACAAGATCACAAAGTTTGAATTAACATGACATTCAAGAAAATTTGGAGATACTTAAAAAAATATATAAGAAACAGTTTGTCAGGCATAGATGAATTAAATAGATGACAGCAACAGGATAATGACTCTGAAGAAAACTGAGAAGTAAAACCAGCGAGTTCTACTATCTCTTCAATCTTTAAGAATATAATATCGTTCAGAATACTTTTCTGAGCAAATGTGAGATTTATCCAACGAATACTTAATAATTCAACAATCTCTTCAACGTATTAAGGAAGTATCAAAACATCAAATATATGTATAAATATTTTCAATCTTGAATATTGTATCAATTTTTCTGTTCCTAGTAAAAAACGAATAAATTGTAGTTTCTTTTTTTTCTCTGTTCTCTTATATTTATAGAAATGTATCATTTTTAAACCATTTTGGATATACTGCTACTTTGGATACAATGAAAATTTTGTCCTGATTATAAAGGGATCACTAGAAGTATCATCCACTCTAATACCAAAATGCTCTGTCACTGATTTTGTATCGGTTGTTATTTAGTTGCGTTTCATATTTAGTATTGAATTAGTGTAATGAGCTTCGGCAATTTCAAACTTGGTCACTGCAAGCGACCAACTTACACAAAAATACCATCTAATTAATTCCATGCAACGATGAAGTTTATTTTCTAATAAATTTATCTTAATTTTTTATCAAATTTCAATCAAAAGTTTAAGTATACACACACACGCACATACGTATATATGTTTGCAAAATAATTTTTCATCAATCGTTTTTAAAACTTGTGTAGTCAAAATAATTCATTCATTTTTAATTCGCGTCATTTTATCAACAACTATGGCAAGAATTGGTCTCAGTGTAAGATCACGCCCATTTTCTTCAACGCAGTCACGGCTGTTGTGTTGAAAAAGATGAAATCTTCTTACAGAAGACGGAGCTGAAACGCGTCATTAATTAAATTAATGATTTCTGTTTACTCCGTTTATCAATTCTCATAATTTAATTAATCGTGTTAGTTCAACTGCTTTACTTTTGCAAGGATCGCCTTATCTGCTCCAATCAGCTCATCCGTGACTCGACTCTCGTTTTTGCAGGATGGGCGTTATCGTTTACCATCACTTTTTCTAGACGCACCAGTGATGATGAGCATACTAGTGATTAAACTGTTTTTAATGTGTTTCTTTATGTGTGGTTTTCTTAAGTTAACTGACCAGTGTCTGTCTACTGTGAAGATAAAAATCCACGCAAGATTGCTCTCTGTCTGTTACAAATGGAAACATAGTAACGTTAAAAAATGCCAAAGGTAAGAAAAAGCGAAGAAAGTTAAATGATTGCAAGTAGATGAAGAATTGATTTCTAGAAGTATAAAAAAATAGATAAAATAAAAACGATAAGTTTAAACAATAAAAACAATAAATTATGCTTTTTTTCCGAGTAAATCGTTTAAAATTTTAAATTGTTTTAATTTTAAATTGTTTTTTAAATTGATAAAAATAATTCAGAAAGGGCTTAAAAGCTAATTATAATTAAGTCTTCGGAGAGTATAAAGGGCTCAAATTAAATGGATTTTTTTTTTCTCTTTTACGATAGATCAATGGAGCATGATGGAATAGGCCGCAGCAAGTTTAAAACGATTGTTTAGTTTTGCTGCCGTCCTGTTTCAAATCGACAATAGGGCTATTTAGGGGAGGATTTCATAATCTTGAACAGCAGTGAGATGATGAGGATGACACCTCCTTAACTGGCATCTCTCTCTACATATTACACCACACTAGGGGGGAAGACGTTTGGCCCCGAAGGATTTAACCCTCTAAGGGTTCCACACGTATATCGACGTAGCACCAAGATGTCTTAAAAGGGCGCTGCACGTATTTCGACGTAGGGTAAAGAAGAACGTCCGTTCGTTTTGCACGGAAAATGACGTTGGGGGTATACTGTTCCAAGACTGTTTTGCCCGCATTTTAACGCCATGCACACCCCCTCAAGTGTTGCTCTCTTTATGACTCGGAGGGGAGTCAGCACAATGAATTCTTTACGACCATTTAAGAATGTCGCAGAATCTGAGGGTCCGGAGATTCCTTTAGGCATAGGTCATTGTAATGAATCGGCGTTAGGAAAAAACGAGGGGTGAGAAAGGAAAGGGCTCATTCAAGAAAAGAGGAACAGAAATAGCTCCCCAATAGTATGTCCCATAATGGCTCTATGCGAACTTAAGTTTAAAATGCGTTTGGTTTCCGTAGGATTTCTTTGATATAGCTTATTTGATCAAAATATTGTTTCAAAGTTCCATTGAATTATTTTTTTTCCTAATGCAGTTTTAGCTTACTTGTGATTAAGCATGGCATTGAAGCACTAAGAACTAGAAAAGCATATATTTGAAAAATTGCCTTCGATATATGGTTAATGTACGAAATATATTTCTCATTCTGAGTTAAACTATTTTTATAATGCAAATTTATACTTTTTACGCTAATCTCTACCTCTAATTATTTTTCATAAAGTAAACAGATGCAACTGAGTTTTACTTTTTAAAGAAGTCTAAATTTTATGAATACAATAAAATAAAATATTATATTGTTTCTCTTATCAGATTTATATTGTGTAAAAACATGGAATTCTGCGTCATTCTTTTTAATGATGTGACCCCTTTTTAAATTTTTTTAATGAACTAAATGGAATAATTTTAGTCAAATTCATAAAAAAAATTTAAGAATTATTTCTATTCAGAAAATTATTACTATTTAATCATAATATACCTTGATGTAGATGAAAGCAAATTGCAAAATAAATTTAATTCAGCTTTTGATTAATTTTCTTACGAATATTAAGAAATGGATCACATTCTAAAAGTCTTAGCCTCGAAATCCATCTCCAGATATTTTTTCCAATAGTTTATCAAAGAAGATATATTTCTTAGATAAAATTGTAGCTCTATAAAACATTTCTAAGAAATCAATATTTAGTTCAAGAATTCTGTGCTTATTTTACAGTTCTCTGAAGCAGGTTTTTTTTCTTTTTGTAGATATGCTAGTGAGCACTCTTCGATAGAGGTTAAAATATGATGGGATAAATGAGAGAGCTTTTGATTAATCTTGTGCAAAGTATAGCGTGTCTTAATTACACGTTTATAAAGACGTTCTAATATAAAATCTTGTAGTTAAATTCCTTAATAAAAATGCAATTGAATAGTCAAAAGAGTAGCATTCAGTCTTGAAATTACAGCCTGTTATTTACTCGTATCAAATAAATGACTTTAAGTTACTTTATTGAGATTTTGTTGCTGATGAGACCGTTACTTATTGAAGAAAACATCATAAACTGCACACATTGGTTCAGGGTCAACCTTAAAAGTTGTCAGACCCAAACAAGAAAACAATTATTATCATAATTATTATTATTATAAAAAGCAATTATTTCTAAGTACATTTTGATTAGATTTCGTAATCAAGTATGCATTTTGTGCCTCTTCCTGTCCTTTTAGATTGGCGCAAAAATTCGACATAATTACAATAAGATTATCAAACTAACGTACATTTCATTTATCTATTTTGTGTGTGTGTGTGATTTTAGATGATTATTCAAATAATCAAGAATAGACACTCATAAATAATTAATCCTTTGTCTAATTAATAGAAAACTGTATTTGGATAAAATTGCATGATATTTTTAATTTATCTCGATGCTTCCGTTTTGGTGTATCATACACGATTTTTACATACAGATTTACGCATGTAGATTTCCCACCAGGAAGTTTCATCTAATATTTGATGATAAGATTACATCTAAATTAATTACAATTAAGGAAAATAACAATAAAGAAAGAAATTAAAAGTTTGTCCAATTTTTTGACTGGAATAATTCCTCGTGAAAGCTCTACCTTTTTAACCCTAGCTATTGAATTGAGAGGTTAAAAAAAGGTTAATAAAGGGCTTTAAAGGGTTGAGAAAAGGGATTAAGCCTTATCTAGTATGCTATATTGAACTGAAATTTGAAAAGCACTTTTTTATTTTTAAGTCAATTATCAATTATATAAATATTAAGTCTATTATATAAATAATATTGTCAACTGTGTATTAATTTTTGTTTTATGCGAGAGCTAATGACCATATATATATCCTCGATAATCGCCTGTGCCTTATCACCGTCTAATTAAAAAATATGAAATATTTACATATATTTCTTCTCACTATATTCATTTGATTCGTTATATGGTGGAATTACTTCCAAAACCTTTAGGTATTCTACCTGTTCCAATCATTTGATCATTTATGTCAATTTTTATTTCATACTAGCCGCTTTTGGCGACCAGCTGGTCCACCATGAGTAATGCTTTCTAAACTTTTCAATTAAATAGTTATGTGTCTTCCTCTCTTCATAACTTCTCAGCCAAATATAAACTTTGATAGGCATATAACTCATATTATTATTGAAGTCTCACGATTATTTGTGCATTGAATTATATATCTCTCCAATTCGTAATAAGCTGTCATGGAATTGTGTAAATATCACATTTTATATTTGTTCCATAATATTGCGCTTCTTTTTTAAATACGTGCTGTACATCACACTATCCGGTTTAATTTGCAATAAGAGTTAATTTAATTATTCAGTTTGAGTTTTTGTCAAAGTGACGGCAATCACTGGTACATTCCTAACGTGCTCTTGCAGGTTAAATTCTACTTTCATTTTGTGAGAAAT
>JAPMOQ010019781.1:2079151-2100696 GCA_026543055.1 Argiope trifasciata | reverse complement strand
CCTTGGAGTGATTCCAGACATTGATTGGCATGAAATTGGTGGACGAAAAGATTTAAAAAAGCCCTTTTTAATAATAATTATATATAAATTAGCCAACTTTAATGATTGATTTAGAAGATTTATTGATGTAACAACTTTTGCTTAAAATATTAGTAAAAATATTATGTTAAATATGAGAGCCTCAGAGCAAACTATGAAAATATGTAACAGTTACTCATTAATGCATTTTTTGACTCAAGTTACATAAAATGCAATTATTATTATTAGTATTGTAATTATTTAGACCAAGTTATCAGTACTATGTGTGCATTTTACTAATAATTTACAAATTAGCCATTTGGTTCGAATTTGAATGCTTGGCGTATCCAGTATCAATTCAATCATGTTTACCTCAAACAAAAAGTGGATTTATTGAATTAATGATATAAATATTGCAAACGATCATAGAAACATTTGCATCCCATTTATTTTTTTTAGGAAACATGACATTTAATATTTATTTAATTTAATCCAATCACGTGGTGAGAGTTACATCTTTTTCGATTTAATTTGCAGTTATAGTTAATTTATTTTTTAAATTTGAACTTCTGTCAATACGATGGCAACAGTTTAATAAAAGCTATTTTTTCCCTTTGCTCGTTTATCGTTTGCTATAAAATATCATTATTTTGTCCGAATTATATTGTTGGAAAATATGTTTAAAATATTTCTTTAAAAATTCGTTAAAAATAGAAGCTTAAAATTATATATACTGGTATCATTAGAAAGCTAATTTTTAAAACTTTAAGTTAATGTTAAAATCCTCTTTGTGCAATAATATTATCGAAAGGTATAGCGGAATAACCTCTAAATTTCACTTAATTTTTAATTAATTCAAATTCTAAGTAAAAATTCGAAAAAAGGGCTCCTAGTTGCACATTTCGGACTTCCAAGGTATACAGGTACCAAATTTGGTAGCTGTAGGTCTAACGGTTGCCTGTAGAGCGACAATACACACACACACATTGAGTTTTATTATAAGTATCGATTAAAACTTTAGCCCATTAAGTATGTCATCAATTATCGCCTGCTATATATAATTTTCCAATTTCGAAAGAAAAAAAATGTATTTTTTTACTTCATTTTCATTTTGAGAAATTTTTTCCTTCTCCTATTTTGCCTTATGATGAAGAAAAAACATTTTTGTGTATTTCAAAACCGATTCAAGGCTAATGTCAATGATTCTAGATACAACAGAGCATATTTCTATCATAAGCGAAAGTAATTGCTTACACTGTAATTATATTTAAATAAGAACGCTGGTTTTCTGGAGTTTTCAAAACACAATGGCAATTATTTGTAAAATTTATACATACCGATTACACTGAAATACGAATATCATTATCTCTTCATTAAATCCCTTTACTTATATAATTTGATACTTTTATTATGCCTACGGAGATAATCAATAAAAATAAAAAACATTTCTTTCAAGCAATTAAAGATTTCAAACTTTATTTCAAATGTAACTGTAAGGCATAAAATTTCTTAATTCATTTCTGTCTTTGCAAAGGGTCCTAGATGCTTATTTTTTTATTGAAAGCATCGTCATGTATTATTTTACCAAAGCAAGATGCTTATTCCTATTTTTTACAATAATCCATCGGCATGAATTATTGTAAAAAAAAAAGTTTTCGGTGATTATCTCTATTCCTAGCGATCATTAGTTAGAAAAATAAAATGAAATGTAGCAAAGTTACATTAATGCAATATATGTTTTGCAAGTTTAATTTCAGTTATTTAAATCATCAATTACTTTTCCATAGTCAATTTTATAAAAAGATGTAAGCACAACTGAAACTTTTGTCAATTACACTATTTGATAAAACTGGCAGAAATAGTAACAAATAAAGGTTTTTTTTTTTAAATAGACGAAAATTAATTTTTGTACATTGTATTATTTTAAAGAACATTATAAATATATCGAAATTTTTGAGGAATAAAATACTCCTGCATAAAATTTAAAAATAATCGTTTGTTTTTTCCAGCTGCCTTTGAAGATAACAATTTCCTTAAATGTGCACACAAAATAGTGAAAAAAGATAGGGGAAAAAATCAGAAAAATGTCGATAATTTTAATAAGTTTCTAAAACATTTTAAAAAGACTAGAACAGTCTATATCTTCAAAAATAAATTTTAAATAAGGACATTTAAAATGCGTTTGCTCTGGTATATTTTACGAAGTTTTAACGTGAAATTATTTTGAAACTATCAAAAACAAACATGGCATTATTCTTCAATAAAAAATAATTATTAAAAACAATATTCAGTTTTGAAAAATTGGTATGAGATATTTTAGACCCTTTATCATGATATTAATACATGATACATACTCCCAGATATTAGTGCATGAGTAGAAAATTATATGACTCTAAAATTCTATCTTTTTTAAGTAATCCAATCATTTTGCTGATTTGCATGTTTTTTTTATAACAGAAGATATTTCTTCTAAAAAAGGACATATTGGTCATATATGTACTGTTATTTACACGTCCGACTTACTGATAAGTTCTAATTCTTGACAAATGCTATTCAAATATTGATTGCTCTGTACAAAAATATAACTATGATTTATTTGAAAGAATATTAAAGGAATGTGAATGCAAGTTTAATCCTTCATTATTTTTAAATTATATAATTTCTGTGCTGAAATACCTAGCATATTAAGCGAAACCCTCTATGTTTATTTATACTCTGCTGCAACAATTTAGAAAACGATATTTTAAGCTAACGATGTTAGAAGGCAAAAGAGCAGTCTTCCCAAACACTATTCCTAGAAACCAGTTGACTTTTAGACATTCGGAATAAACGGAAAGCCATAAGATCAGACATGAATGAGCGGTCATTTGCTCATACCCGAAGGCGTGTTGACCACCCAGGAAGAAGCGGAGGGGTCGAAAAAATCCTCTAGCGCTTGCCGTACAGCTCTTTCGAAAAACCGATGCGATTTTACGACAGAGTATTACTCCTACTTCCCTCACTTTTCGGAGGTTTCACTCTTAAAATGAAAACGCTCAGAGGGTTTTAATGTGCACCAGAAACGATTAGACGACGGTACTTCGACGGTATCGGATCATTAGCCTGAAGTCTTCCGGCGCTGAAACCAAGAACTTACCACCAGGCCACCGTGGCCCAAGAAGCCAAGATGTATTAGTTGCTAAATGAATAAGTAAAAATTACAATTTCGATGAATTATAAAATAGTAGTATATTATTAATATTTTTATTAAGTATGAAGTTAGATTCTTATATACTTCACTAAATCCATTTTGTTATTGGAATATTAATAGCATCGAATAATTGTGCATACTTGGAAGTCTAGTCATGATTGACCAAATAAAACAAATATACTTTAAAAAATAACTAACAAAAAATTAATCATTAACATATTGAAAAGTGAAATTAAATTCTCCAATTTATTGAAAGGGCTTCTTAGAGCCACAAAATACCTACAACCGTCTCTGTGTAGGTTCATGATGGCATTCAGGATGACTGAATTTCAATGCCGTTATTAGATTTCTTCACAGTCATGTAGATTTCTCTTGTGTATTCCTTCTCTAACTGTATGTAATAAAAATGATATATATTTAACTAATAAATATCAGACACACCAACAAATATCGAATTTGTTGGTTTAACCATTATAAACTCAGTGAAAACACTAAATTTTGAATCTGACTTTTTTTCTTTCAACAATATCCTTCAACATTATTTATTAGTAATATGAAAAAACGCATCTGCAGTTACTATCTCGTTTTAATATTCTTTATTAGTAATTAAATTCCTTATAATTCGTAAATGTTACAATATTTTCTAATTTAATTGTATTTTCCCAATGATTCTTTAGTTTTTTTCAAAAAAAAAATTCTTTAGGTTTTAAATGTATTTATGCTTTTTTTCCCGTGAAAAATCATTCAATTTACTCATTTTACAATTGGAACTGCTTAAGAATGGAATTACGTTTTATTTATTTATTTATATTCCCTCTAATCAATTCTGAAGGTATAGAAGATCAACGCCCTGATAATATTATTTTACTGATCCTTGCACTCTGAAAGTTGGCCTCAATGATTAAAACTTTGATGACAAGATTTTTATAGAATGCTCACAAAAATATTAATTTATTGCTTAAGTTTCATAACGTCGGCAGTGAAACTCGGAAATTAAGCGGTGCACTAAGAAAAAAAAAAGCACTAATTGCAAGCTTGTACAGCAAAGAATTTTAGACGCAATAGATCTAATACTATAATACGAGGAATGGTTGCCAAGTCGAAAATCGCCCCAGAATTAATAAACTCCAATAAACTTGGGAGTCTGGGGTTTTTGGCCACGAGGAATCGATTGGCGCCGGTTTTGAAGCGCTACGGTCGAGCAGTTAGGAGTTACAGATAGGATATTTTCAAACTTTATTAGTCCGCCATAATGGCTGCTTAAATTTTCAAGCGGTAACGTGCTGCCATCTATAGCCAATATGGCGAACTAATAAAGTTTTATGTTTATGCTGTTATAGGTTTATAATACGTTTCTTATGTATGTATATATGTTTGGTTTTTCTAAATAAATTTGTCAAAAATATTGAACTTCAACACACTTCAATCTTTACCTTTACTTTACCTTTGTATAGAATAGTTCCCTTTCCAAACTCTAACTTTGTTTAGAATAGTTTACAATGGTGCACTTTAACCGGTTATCTTTTCACCAATGGTTTCACAAATTTTCTTATGGTATGTATTGTTTTGATAAATCACAATTGAAAATTTAAATCTTCGAGTTAGCTTCGATACCTGTTTTCTCTGAGCGGAGCTCGGTCACCCGCTGGTTGGATTGTAATACATGAAATGAGCATTCATTTGCTATAATTTAAAAAACTGTTACAATTTAGAACCTTGAAAATTAAAATCCATATCTATTACTAGGTCGATATGTCTTTCCTGTACACTGCACACCTAGAACGATTATACTGTAATGTTTGATTGCCATTCTCAATTGGCAATTTATTGTGTAACATGGTACGACGACATCAATAATACATTATTGAAATACATGTAATATTGACGAAAGAGATTTTCCAAAACTCAGTAAAAGATTATATATGTATGCCGGCAGAAAACACTATTACATGAAACGCATTTATCATCCTTATATGGAAAACCTATTCAGCAGGAATCTGGGTTGGATATTTAAATAATTCATGGCAAAATTGTTACAGACGTATCTTTTCTGATAATCCATTACAAAAGTTTTGCTCAGTACAAGTGACACTTACCTAGTGTAACATTTTTTGGGTTGCGGCCATTATGAAAAGGCATAAGATTCATGATCAAATCTCATATAAGAAATCTATCTGCTAACTGTTTAGATTGATGGAATTTGGTATATAGTCTTTACACCAAATTTTGGAATTTGAATAAAATTTTAAACAAAATCGATTAAGAGAAATTGTACATTTTGTTCAAATATACAAGGAGTGTTCAAATGAAAAAGTACAAAACAACACTATGGATATAACTGAAGACTTTATTTAATGTATACCCAATAGATCAAAGCACAACGATCCCATTGATAAACGAACCGAAGGAAACCTGGTTCCCAGAATTCTTCTGCCAGTAACGAAACCCAGTCCTTCACAGCTCCCTTGAGTTTGCCATTTAAAGGGTCGTTTACACGGCCTATACCCAGTCTGCAGACGAACCACGTGCCACCCTTTGACTCCTCTTACGGTTTTCTCTTCTTTTTTGATGCCCGTCGACTTTACCGACTATTTGTCGGTAAACTGCCCAGACATAGAGTCCAAGAGGGGTCGAAAGGGAAATGTATCCTCGTGGCTATGGGGTAGTGTGGTCCCCCAGTGGGTCGGAGATCTGATTTATGATCAAATCTGTGAGGCAGCCCGCCGTGGGACCCCAGCTAAAGTTGAAATGCCCCCCCTTCAGATGTTTTTTCAGGAACCAAACCCTGAAAATCTCAGGGTAACATGATAGGGCTTTAGGGCAGCTGGTCGAGCTGTTTTCATTTGAACATGCTCCGTTCCGCGTGTTGACCCTGGAGACGTGTGAATACCCTCGTCTCCAGGGTAAGTACGCATCCACACGCCTGCATTCATGTGGAGCAGAACCACATTCTCCGTAAGTAGCCCCGGTCTTTTGTCCTTGATGGACCTAGGTCTTCGGAATGTTTCACGGTTAAGGGGTCTTCTGGCTGAAGAAATTCTAGAAATAGCGGACTTGACGCGTCAATTGGATGGTGGTTTTTATAACAGCTTCTGTTTTCTCCTGCGCATGTGGGCGCCTGTCCATGCTTCTATCTACTGCGGAGACTCCAGTTCCATCCGTATATGTCTCACTATGCTCTCCCATAGTGTCATTGGCAAATATGTTAAAGATTGCGTTATTTTGCGACATCCAATTTGCGTTGTATCCAATTTGGGGCAAAATTCGCCAAGAATGAGGGGGGGGGGGGGTATTGACTGTCTGTTCGGTTGGTAATTTCACAAGAATATGAATGTGATAGCTAAAATTAACAATGATATAAAAATATGAATTTTGATATATGATTTTGAGACTACAAATGTAGTTATGTATAATACTTTAATTTCATCAAATAGTGAAAAAAACTTTTAAAATTCAAAATCAGTTTTTCTGATATTCAATTAATAGCCATCCATCAGTGATTAATTGCAGAAGCTCTCACGTATTAGGCTCTTTTGAAATTGCTATTTGCCAACATTATGCTGTTAATAATACACTAATATACTGTTTATTTCAGTATTCTGGAATGGCCACTTTTCGACGATCCTATCTCATAAAAGGGAGAGACTCGGAAGGATGAGCGCATTTCTGGAATTCTTCGGCATTCTTTGACTTTGATTTTCACCCTATTAGATATTTATAATTCATTTTTTTCATGTATATGAATATCGAGTCGTTTAAAATATCGTATTATTTTTATTTAGTCTGTGAGTAATCCGAGTTTATTTTATTGAAAGGAGGTACCGTATTTATGCGAATCTAATGCGCATCCCCATTTTAAAACTTTAAATAATAATAAAAAAAATTGTAATAAAAATAAAAAATAACATATTGTAATTTGTAAAAATAAAAAAAATTGTTTAATTTATTTTGTAAAAATAATTTAAAAAAACACACCCAATTCTGAATATTACATTTGGCCAAAACCATGCGCATTAGATTCGCGTAAATACAGTATGTTTATTAAATATATTCCCTCCTTTCATCTTTCTTCTCACCCCTATTTTGACGAATTAAACCCATCCTAACGTATGCGCAAAGCGTTTTAAAATCCGTTGTCAAACAGCATTTATTAAAATGTATGTGAGAAAAGGGGGAATTAACCCCCACTGTTTTTATATACTTGCTTATATTTCTAGCTTTGATCGGGATTAAATTATTTTCATGATTTTTTTAATAATAAAATTCCAACTGTCAAAAAAATCCTCATTAAAATCATACCCATATTTTAGTATTTTATTTTCAACACTTAAAATAAATAACATAAAAATTAAAATTATCGCATTCCAACATTGCTGCTAATACAAACATTTATTAGCAAGGAGATATACTTTTATTTAACATTAGCATATTTTGAAATAAAAAAACATTCTTTGTGAACATTATCTTTAAATATTTACTATCTGTTACATATTAAAAATATTTTATATAAGGTATTATATAAAACAAAATTAATAGCAGTTTTACTCATTATTAAAATGAGAAATCTTATTGCATAAAGCCATTTTAACACCTTGGAATTTCTAGGATTGCAGATTGTTTCAAACGATTTTTAAAACTCTGAAAGACACTTTTTTAATGAAGCGAAAATTTTTAAAAATAACAAAAAATTGTTAAATATTTTATTTATTTAAAATAGTTTATAACTTGGAATGCATTTTCAAAAATGAATTTCCAATTTCTACTGTCTGTTAAAAGTAAGTAATCACGTAATGAAACAATTTGAATATAAGAAACGGGAAACCTCAGGAGATTAACAGAGGGTAAAGAAACAGGAAACCTCAAATTTAAAGATACATTTTTCTAACAATAAAGTAATGTAATATTATTTAAATATTTCACTTGCCTATGCTATGATCATTTTAATTCCACATAAATCTTATGTGCAGACATTTTCTTCGCTTATTCAGTACAGCGTATGCTAGAAATAATGCTAGAAACATAATTCCTAATTAATAAGAATTATTTTTAAAATTATTTAATCAAAAACATCTGTTGAAAACTTAGTAGAAGAATCGTAAAAGATGGATAATAAGCTAATTTACCACATCAAAATTTTTAATAATAAATAAGAACCATAATTCCATCATACAGTTAAAGAAATCCCAATGATTATAAAATAGAGTATTTAATAATAAACTGTTGCATATGCAAATGTTAAATTTTTTCTAAAAAAATTATGCAATAAAAGAAATAAAAATTATGAAGAAAACATCTTAATTTTAAAATTAGCAAAACGAGCAAACGATAAGTGTGCTAAAAAAGTGAAACAGGTTTAATATTTGTGTATGAATCGAGGGGTAGAAGAAAGGAAAAAAAAAAGGGGGGGGGGAATGAATGAAATTAAAATTATGGTCTCTCCAAAACTTTCTCGCATACTCTATAATAACATTATCCTCCTCTTTTCCTCAGCATAAGATTGTTGAATATAGACGAAAGAAAATAATATCATATAATGTATTTGCCAAAGTTACGAATACTCTATGTGGAATTCGCGAATAATCGATAAGAAATATAAATCTTTGGCGTGAATTAAACATTATTAATGAACTCATTGGGTGTTTCTTGGTAATTTTTCGGAGATTAATTCTTGGCATTTAGAAATAGGTACTCGAAAATCAAATTTATGTTTTTGACGCGTTTCTTCCAATCAATTCAAATCGAAATTTGTCGCAAATATATAACAATAGCAAGAAAATCCCATATCAAATTCCATATATTAAATCATTGTGTTTTTGAGCTATAGCTTTTGTTTGCGAAAGGATCGACAAATACACGATCAACTCCTTGACGGGCTTGTATTCAAAATTGTTAAATATGCTGCCAAATTTCATCTGACTTGCTGTTTTCAATTTTAGTTATTGGGCTAACTTTAATTCACACAGCTAGATAGATTGAATGTTTCCTCCGAGAAGATTTCGCTTAAAATTTTATCGAAATCTATAAATCTGATATAAAAACCACACACTAAATTTCATCCTTCTACCTGAAAGCATTTTTTCAATTAATTTTGTTATAGGAAACAGACATGTCTTAAAATAGTTTTTAAAACTTAGAACAGTTTGAAATGCAGAGATTCCTCAAAATTTCGAATTTCATGACGATTTCACTATTTTCTTTATATTTTGTATACAAGAGACTAAAAATAAAAAGTGCAAAGTATAATTTTTCAGCCTCATCAGATATGTTATTTGATATCTTATAGGATTTTATTAATATATCGTTATGAAAGTTGCTGAAATAAGAAAGTAAAAACATCTTACAATATAGACAAAGAATACGAAAATTTACATTAAGTATCTTCATTTCTGAGGTTTTGACAACGAAAAAAATTTGCGAATAAATATTTATAGAAACAATAAATTCAAGTTTAATTGCAACAAGGTAAAAAGGGTTGGAAATTATACATAAAATTATTTTTTAAATATGTTAAAAAATTCAGTGAACAAAAACACAGTTAAATTGATATCACCGCGAAGAAATTTCATAAATATTAAAATGATACAAGTAATATGTTATTATGTGCCTCAAAATTTTATTCGAAAAGCTCAAATTAACAACTCTTGCTTAAAAAATTTTTTAAGGATAATTTAAAAATGCGAATGACACTGATAATATGTTATAAAGATCTTACTATTTTGTGTGAAGCTTACATACGAAATTTCATTTTCACTTTTGAATTATTGTGTTTATATGTACACTGATAGACATGCATATTCACAAATTTAAATCCATCTAGTGGAGTTTTCCAAAACTTTATCGCATGCTCTCTGATAGGCGTTCTGGTGTATTACAACTGTATCCTATCAAAGGAAACTAGTTAACTTGTGATTTTTTATGTATAATCAATGGCATGCAGTAATACTTGAAAATCAGAAAGTTAACAGTGAATTTTGGGCAAATTTTTTTCTGATCTATTTAAATCAAAATCTGACACTTAACTATGATTATAATCATAAAATCATATATCAATTTTCATATTTTTGAGTTACCTTTGAAAAAAGTTTTTTAATTTTAAAAAATATGTTTCATTCAATACATTTTAAAATTCAAATCAGATTATGGATAATAACTTTTACATGAATTATTCTTTTAAAAAATCATTTTTATTTTATGATATTGAAGTGTAAATAAAATGTGGTCCCAATTTTACGAAATTTCCAACTACTTCTTTTCATTCAAATTCAATTAGTGCTGCCATCTAGTGCTCATTTATTAATTCCTTTCATAAATGATAACCTTAAAAAAAAAAGAATTTTATCTAAAATTTCCGATTTTTTCTGAAGTATTTTTTATCTTACAGACTATTTCATCTGAGATTCTCAGCACCTTATAGGTATATTTGAATAAGAGTGTGCTTTTACATATGTTAAATTTGTAATTTCTCAGTCGATTCCGTGAGTTCAAATCAATATTATCTTATTTTTATTTATGTATCAGTTTAATGCTAGAGCTTAAACATTTTTCAAGTTTTATAATTAATTTACAGATATACCTTTGAGAACTATCATAGAACATTGTAATAATTTACCTTTACTAGTAAACAGAGTGTAACGAAACTAGCAGCAGTGTTTTCTCTTAATATTCTTGTAAATTTAAATAATATAGCATTAAATTTGCTGTTTTTCATTGTAAATCACTAGACAAATTGTGGTGTGGAGCTTAAGTGGAACATAACAAACTATCAAACAACAATACTAAATCTACAAGTAGTTTGTTGCTTCCCTCCCGACTTCGAAAAGTAATGGGGCCGCGGTGGCCTGGTGGTAAGGTCTCGGCTTCGGAACCAGAGGGTTTCAGGTTCGAGACTCGATTCCACCGAGGAACCATCGTGTGAGGGGGTCTCTTGCAAGTTAAATGTGTCAGGCCAAACGTCCTCCCGCTGGTGTGGTATGGTGTGGAGAGGGGGGTGCCAGTTCAGGTGTTGTCCTCGTCATCTGATCTTGGCTCAAAACCAAACTAACTCGATAGGTAATGAAACAGTGTGTTACATTCTGATTTCCTTAAAATATTGTTTAAGAAGGAAAGTGTGGATAATTGGATGCAGAATTTGATGCAATTATAAAATTTTATTACATGATTACCCGCCCCCCGTTTTTTCTGACATTTAAGTCCTTTATTATTTATTTATTGGGGTTTATGTGTATTCACATATAAAAGCAGACAGATTGACATTCCTTGATAGATCTTATGCAGAATCAATACACATCTCTAATTATGATAAATCTATGCATTAAATTTCATTCATCTTTGCATTTTAGAATTATTGCATTCAGATGCACAAACTCTGATAGACTTCTGTAGGATATTTTCACCCAAAATTTAATAGAAATTGGAAAGTGTGGAGTTAAGTGAAGGCCAAATTTCATTCCTCTAGCTCATTTTTTAATCATTTCAAGATTGTTTTCATAGAGAAACATGGTTTCTTTTTTTTTTATTGAAGCATTTATAAAATTCTCGTGCACCACAAAGTATCACATGAGGCTTACAGAAGTAAGTATTCAAAGCATAGCAAAAGAAAATAGGAAAATTTAACAGTTTTGAAGGATTAATATAATAAAATAAGTTAAGAATAAGAAAATTTTACAGGTGTCCATAGCAAATTTACAAAATTTTTCCAAACCACTTCTGGTGGAAACAAGTTGATGAAAATCCGGAGGCCACTTTATTTTAATGGCTTGGAGAGCCAGTCTTAGGTTCTGTCTTGCTCCGACAAACTTAGAACATAAAAGTAGCACATGCACAACATTTTCCTAGCCACCAATGTTACAATCACAAGTAGATGATGGAGACAAGTTAAAAATTATATAGGTAGCTTTTATAGTTGCCATGACCAGTGAGAAATTGGGTTGTTCTATAATTTGTATAAAAATTATGGCATCACAATCTCTTATTAATTGATGGGAAAAATTTCTTTGTTAGGCTCCCTTTATTTGAAATGAGGTATTCTTTATTCCAAAACTCCACCATATTTTCTCTCGTAATCTTCCTGTAAAAGGAATTATTAATGTTAGAGGCAATGTTGATTTCCCACTTAGTGGTAGCCTTTGCGATAATAATTTTCCAAAAATGCCCGTATGTTCACTCAAAAATGCGAAAACTATCGAGATATTTTATCTCCCAGGCTTTTAATTTGTTTTTGGATCTCGACGATTATGTTGTTAGAGGAAGAAATACACTTCAGAGAATCCAAGAATGAAAGAGGATTTGTACAAATGAGATAATTTGAGGTTCCACTATTTTACTGAGTAATGGCGAAATTCAGACATAAAAGCTCATCTATAAAAACTGTGCATTCATCACGAATTCTGTATTGAAAGTGCTCAGATTCACTACCACTTCTGAAAACAACAAATGCGAAACCAACTCCTCCATCAATTGTACTACCATCAGTATAGCAAAAAAGAGGGAAAACATCCTTAGTTTTGTTACTAAATTTAATTATTTCGATATCGGTTCTCTCTGAGGGAAGAAACATAATTTCCAAAATATAGTTTTCTCATTCATGTCGGTGCTATATGCATTAATTATTCTACATTTACATTGTGTTCATTCTGCGTATTATTTAAGATTTTATGAGTATCTCCTCTAATATCATTTATGAATAAAGAATATTGCTCGTTTACTGCTGCCATCTATGAATCACAGTTAAAAGCTTAAAGGGAGCATGCTTCAAGTAATTTCAATAAAAGAGATATTTCAACTCTTACTTTACCAGGTAGAGTCGTAGTTTACTCTGATTATTTATAATATTTGGGAATACTCAATATCATATTCCATAGTTTTATAGTAAAAAATAAACTTCATAAAGTATAAAGATAAAAAGATTTTTTTTTAAAAATTAATGCATTTTAACTTCTGTTTTTAGAAAGTGTAAATGGCGACATTTTCTTGCTCTCTTGCCCTACTATTTTAATATTGTTCTTGGCGAAAAAACAATTCAAATTTTTAAAAATATATTTGTAATTAAAAAAATTTCTTATGAAAATGATAATTTTTTTCTCAAAAAATCAAATTTTCAATAAATAGCAATAAGAATACTTAACTGTTTAATTTCTATTGAGTTAAACTCTTTAAGTTTTATGATTTCGAATAAACATAGATAAAATAAATAATAAAATAAAATAAATTAATCGATTTGACTGCCAAACTGTGAGTTTTTAAAGTTGATGAATTGCCCACTTTGATTACTTAACAGTATTTTTTTATATAATTTTTGAGAGGTTCCTTCAATGTGGCAAAGAATGGAGAACACCCAGAGCCGTCTTTTTTAGTTTAATTAAAAATCTAGGGAAAATTTAACTATTTTCTTTGTTAGTTTAATTCGTTCAGTATAGTAATGAAATAAGAAAATAAAACTTTATTTTTTCTAAATATTTAATCAAATAGAGATAATTTAAAACACCATTAAAATTTATTTGTATGCTTATTCTACTTCTCAATTCGGTTTATAGATTTTTGTAAAAATTGGGAATAATGTAGATTTAAGAAACTGTCTAAACTGTAGATTTTATGGTGCCTCTTCTATCTAGAGGGATAGTTAAAATAGAAAGTTTTTCTTCATAACCTTTGGATCTAAGTTTTCCCTCAAAGAATCAACATTAGCATAATATTCACTTCTACAATTATTTTTGGTGGCAAAATCCCAATTTCTTTATACGGTCTTCCTACAACATTTTAATTGTTTGCAGCTAAAGTAGTTTGAAGCTAAAGTAATTACAAGTTTCGGTAACTTTCAATCCGATGTATCAGGAACTGAATAATAGCATCTCAGTCTTTACTTGAAGACTCTTTTTCACATCTTACTTTTACAATGGGGTTGATATTCATCTGAAATGGAACAACTAATTTTGGAAAACGGATGGAATTAAATAAACAATTGTAATTCGTGATAAAGGCTAATATAAACATTGAAAGAAGCTTCGTAACGTATGATAAATAGATTCCCCATATGGCGCTACAGCATAATTTGTTGTCACACAATTTATAATTTATAAAGTATCATCGCAACATAATTTATAAAGTATGTTCTGAGTGCGTCTATGAAAATGTAGGAGCTAAAACAATAAAAAATAACATATTCATAAAACTACTTAAAAAAGATTTTTAATAATCCTTTTTGGTGAACAAAGAACAAACTATTGTTACCCAGATTTCTTAAGATCTTAGTCGAAAGGTTTGGCCTACAAAAAATTTTGTCTCTTGTATATTACCTCGCATTTCATTATTAAAATAAAAAATAGGTGGATGTAACTATTTTTCGTGTACAAATATACGAAGAGAAAATTTACTACTAATAAAAATATCCATTAACTTAGCAGTTTCATAACTCGTTTCTTCTCTTTTGGATACTAGATAGCGATGCTTGATTAGGCTATCCCATAATGCACTGCGAGTGTAATTAAAATGAGATGTGATACTGTAATGCTAAGCTGCGTGCGTGAATGTCTTGTTTTAGTGTTTGTTCAGTGTGTGAATGCGATTATTAAAAAAATATTCCTGAAAACATAAGCCCTGCTGCTTCCTGCATAGATCATAATAATCAACATCCCACTACAATGGCAAGATATGAATTTAAACGTTTCATACATCGATGAGTTCAAAAAAAAACATATTTGAAATTATGTCTATCTATAAATAAACATAATTTCAAATAGGTTTTTATAAATAGACATAATTTCAAACCTGTTTTTATAAATAGACATAATTTCAAATATGTATGAAACGTTTAAAGTCATATCTTTCTATTGTGGTGGGATGTTGATTATTATGATCTATGCAGGAAGCAACAGGACTAATAATCAACATCCCACCACAATAGCAAGATATGAATTTAAACGTTTCATACATCAAAGAGTTCAGAAAAAAACATATTTGAAATTATGTCTATTTATAAATAGGGTAACTCGGAATGCTAGAAAGTAGAGAATGTGATTTACAATGTTGTTTTTATTTCTAGAATTTCTAGAATGTTGTTTTTATTTCATATTTAAGGCATATAACAAAGGTATTGCAGATTTATGTCATATAACAAAGTTATTTCAGATTAGAATCATATAACCAAAGATATATAATTCTGAAATCAAAATATTATACTACATCAAAAGAAATAAATGTACCAAAAGATTCAATGTCTGCTTACTTGAATAATATGTATATGGAATGCTATTAACTACAGAAAGGAATTTTCTTGTCTTGGCGCCATAATTTATATATTTGCACCAAACATTCGAATGAATCTGACAAAAAGAAAAAAATTATTAACTGCATAATGTAGAAATTCTTTATGTTTATCTGTTTAGAAACCATTTTTGGTCACCAACGATTCTTGGGAATATTTTGTTTAAATTCAATGAAATAAATCGAATTTAATTTTGATTATTTGTTTACTTCCATTTATAAGTAACTTGATATCCAGAGTAATCGTGGAAAAGATCAAAAATATTGCTTTACTTTTAGTCGGTTAAAATTCTAATTGAAATATCAGAATAAATCACTCAGAAATGCAACATGCTAGCTTAACATCATGGGTAAATAAGAAAACTAACGGAACAACAGTTCTTCCTTGTTTCCTATTGTTTTCATTTTTACTTTTCAGATGTTTGTAACAATAAGAGACCTTCTAAAGCTTCCAAAAAGATGATTACCATACATGAAATCAGTTAGAATTACGAAAAAATAGTTGAAAGGAATGCCATTTTCTTTTTAGAAAATAGGAAATGTAAAATCTTTTAACAGCAAACGATAAACGAATAATAGTTTAAACAAACATTATTGTGATTACATTTAGCATCTATATAATAGAAACTTAATCTTCACGTGAACATTATGCATAGTTTTATTTTCTTTCTAACTACAAAAAAAGTTCTTTATGAAAAATTAGCATTCCTGAATTATTTTTTAATCTTAGTGAATTCTTTTTTACCATTAATTTGATTTAACTACTAGAAAAAGATTTATTTTAAGATTAAAGATTTACAAAGATTTATTAAATTTATTTTTATTTATAAAACACCTCCAATCCTAGTATTTAATAAGCTTCTGAATTTTAGTAATTATGTGATAAATTCTTAATGCCACTTTGTGTATATATATTAAAAATCTCATAGCAATGTTTCAAAAATATTTTGTTTCCCTGAAGTTACATTTTGGAAAACATAATCAGGATTTTGAAATTTGTTTATAGTGTAAGTCTTTAAAATTTCATAGAAAATAAATCAATTAATTAACACAAAATATATCATTAAGATTAATTAATACACAAGATAATTATTATTAAGATAATTAAGATAATTATTACACAAGATATATCAATTAACACAAAATTAATTTCAGTGTTACGCAGACTATTATAGAAAACAAAAACACATAATTTATTTTTAAAAAACTGTAATATTAAATAATTTTTTGTCCTTCCTTTAATAGTTTTTCGTATTGTAATATCAAAAGAAATTTGATATTTAAAAAAAGTTAGTTATCTTTAATGAACTATTATGATTTAGTTATATTTAATGAACTATTAACATCTGTGTCCATTTAAAAAACATTTAGGTATTATTTCATTTCATAACAGAAGTACTCAAAGAATGAATAACAATAACAGTCGTGGAATGTCATTCCTTTTCAGGAAGGAAAAAAACTGAATAAATGTAAGTAATGCTTACTTGTTATGGATTATATATTATTATTTTTACTTAAAAACTTCCTGATAATAATTGTTATAGATGAAAAACTAATTTTTTGACTTTGAATTCCAAATTATTTTTAATAGAAGAATGAGAAAAGTGCAAAAGAAAATCAAACGATTTTAATAGCTGTAAAAATTATATCGATGCCATGCTTTGAGAAGAAATAAAACATTTTCATTCAAAAAAGTATTTAAAAAAAACCAAACGATTTAAAAATCATAAAATAATATAATTTTTATGCTTGAGGAAAATAAGAACGTAATCAGTCTACATGGTATTTATTCATTTTATATAATATCTAAATGAAACAATTCTTTTTTTTTTCAAAATAAGATTTTCTGGACAAATTCTAAATTGGAATGGTTATCTAAATTGGAATTGGATGAACAAATTCTAAATTAGGATTTTTGGATAATTATCATACTATTTTTGGAAGTTTAGAAACAGGCAAAATATATAATATATAAGAATAATATCAAATTCATAAGATTCTTTTATGTTTTTAGGACTTAATTTAACTTATAACATATATATTATAAATTTATTGTAAATTCGTGATTCAAAAGATTGAAACAATTTTGAATCGAAGTAAGCAAATATTTATTCGAAAAATGTATACATTTCTAATTTGGGAACAATTGTTCTGTTATTTTTAATATTTTTAATATCTTAATTCAGTTTATAAAAAATGGGATAGTTGGTGCAATTAGTAGAATATTGATGTATGTAATGTAAGACTTTAAAATAAAACAAAACAAATCTCGAGATTTTTAAGGATATCTTTATTATGAATTCATCAGCACATAAAATAATACATTCAACTTTTAATCCAAAAGATTTACAAACGTATATGGTTAACATACATCTATAGCAATTACATTCAGCAACGATACTTCAAAAAGAGTGTTCATACGTTCGAAAAAGAAAGCATTTGAGAAGATAAACACACTAGAAATTATGTACACTATGTAATAAGTACCATACCTACTGTACCTATAATGAAATAACAATCTAGTATCCAAATTTATACTAGATATTTATTCATCAAAATTTGAAATATGGACGTATAAAATGGATGAAATTGATCTACATATACAAACCTTAAAAAACTCGTAGACCCAAACTTTCAATTTAATTTAATGTGAATCATGCAAGAATTGTTGAAAAAGCTATAGAATCATATAAAAAATAACTTTTCATTCCCCTTGGACGGAACAAACCACATGAAATAGTGAAGAATGATCAATGTTACAATGAATTCAGTTTCCACACAGCTGTTCGCCATACATGACTATAAAAGGAAGTGTTGTAGAATTCAACAAAAAAGTTTGTACAGTAAAATTCTATTTACAGTTTTTATTAAGGTATTTGTTAGGATCATTTTAAAAACATATCTGAAAATATTCCTATAATTGATGACTGAAGTATTTTATAATGAAAAATTATTTCTAGAGAATTAAAAATAATAAATGGAGGGAAACAAGGGAAAACGGATTACAGAACATAATTCTTTTTACTGCTGGTATTCAGTTTAAATAAACGCACTAATAGTGTCTCTTCTTGGCAGAAGTCATAAGAATCACTATTAATCACTCTACCTTAAAAAATTTTAAATTCTGATAATCGTGGTGTTATTTGCAAACAATCACCTATTAAAGCTCCTGTAGTTGATAATTGCACCATTTTATGATATAAAATGATTACAAAAAAAAAAGGAAAATACCAAATCCTATGACGCGACAACTGAAGGGGTAAAGGCTATAGTGCTTTGTGGGTTTTTTTACTGGCACTAAAGCCATATTTTCATGCATACTATTACACCTTGTTTGTGATTTGAGTCATAATATAATATTTTTTTCGTTTCAGATCAAAGTCATATTTAATTTAAAAGAAGAAAATAAATCTGTAAAAATATTAATGATGAAATCTTTTCATAGAATTCTTATTTACCACTTTGTCTTTTCCAACAAGTCTTTACTCTCTCCCCTCATATTTAATTCTCTTATCTTAGCGTCTTCGATTAACATAAAGGAAAAGATGAACTGAGCATCATGAACTGGAGCATGATAAAGTCATATTAATCGATCTAGTTTGAGCAAATCGCCATATCAGTAATAGATTAATAATTAATCTGATATTGCTATATAAAGGATTAAAACTTTGACTATATAAGGCTTTTTTCCTTATTAAAAAAAAGATTCTTAAAAATGTTATTTTTAAAATTTTCTTCCCCCTAACCAGGAATTCACAGATCATGAATTGAAAATTAGATGGATTTATACATTCAAAAGCCTAATTCCAAAATGTACATTTTGAGATATTGTTCGTTCTATGCAATAAAAGAAACTGAAGAAACACAATTTTCTTTTCGATCGGATATTTAATCTGACACAAATATTTGTTCCCTTGCTTATGTGTACTAGAGTAGATAATATGGTCAAACATGTACTAGAGTGGAATTAACTCCTTAGAGTCTCGTCGTCCAAGGAGTAACTTCCACCAGAGCTCCAGTCTTGGTTTTAGCTGCAGCAGCGGCACAACTACTCTCGAGAGATCGGCTTCCTGTAACTGTGACTTTAACGCCATTGCTTGGTGGTTGAGTGGGAGGTTTAGGGGTTTCTTTTGCTGGTGCCTTCTCTATAGGGGGTGTTGGTTTCTCAGGTCTTGGAATTATTTGACTTTGGAGACCTGGCACCTGACCATTGACTGTTATCTGAAATCAAAATGGCGCATTTAATTATTAAATATGCATAGATACATATTCTTCAATTTCAAAACAATTCGATCCTATAGTTGCCTTAGATGCTAATAAACTGAATATTTTATATAAGTTTCCAACTAGATTTGAAGTGAAATTTGTGGGAATATGACTTTTGATTTAGCCCAATTTTCATTTTTATTTTTGTGTTAAAAAAAGTCTTAACAATTGGTCAGCCTTGGATGGGGGGGGGGGGATATCATTTTACAATTATGAGCGATATTTCCAATTTATATATTGGCTGATTTTCTGAAAATATATAACGAGTTAAATAGTTTGTATTCAGTTGTCCATGCTTTGACATGAAAGTAATAAAGCTACTTAGTCATTGTTTAAAATATCGTTATGAATTAATCAGTCAAATTCTTTTATCATAAAGAGATATAAAGTGCGATAGAGAATAATTATTAGAATAGTTAAAAGATATGCAGAACAGTTGTGGTTAATTCTAATATTTTAATATTTAATAAAGCTATCTGATATCTACTGGATAATAATATAAAGTTTTAATTCAATTAGATAGAATGGAAAAGGGTAAGTAATTAGAAATAGAATGGAAGAGGTTGAGCTTAATTAACAAAAAAAAAGTTAAAGGAAAGGAAGGTTTCAAAACATAGCAGTGAATTTACAATTAAGATTTATTTAATGAGTATTATATTTAACATGGATAAATTTATGTTTTAAAAGGAAAAAATATTGATAAACTTTCTATACACATTTTAATAAATATTTATAAATGTATTAATTTTTTATATCAAGATGTTGCTAGTTTTTACTTAGAAATGGAAAATGATTACGGATATAACGATACAAAAAATGGTAAGCATTCAAATCTTGCTTACCTTTTGGCACTCTTTATTATTTTCTACATTTTTGGGAGGTGGTGGAGGAGGTTTTGCTTTGGCCTTAATTAATATTTTGGATGTATCTATACTTGCTGTTTTCGGACCTTCTTCTTCTTTGGCTTGACCCTGCAAAATGATGAATTAAAAAAAAAACCTAATAAAAATATAGTATAACAAATAATAAAACAAATTTAAATCTTTTTTTCTTGAAATGGCTTATAAAAATTATTACTTAATATGTATTACTTTGAAATGTCTGATATTTTATATAATAAAAATAAAGACATATAATAAATTCTGTATGAATATATATATATAGTAAAAAAAAATAGAATTTAATTTAAATAACAATAGCAGATTGCGCCTCTTTTGGAAATATGAGATATTTATTTTGTTGCTTGTAGGAAGTAAAAAAAAAGCATTTTTTTTTTCACTCTGCTCTAATCTTGATTTAGCATCATTTAGTAATACATAAAAGAAATAAATTTCTTTTTTATTTAATTGGGAAATAAATATCTTGTTTATTTCTTCCATACAGAAAATTTATTTATTTAAAGTAATCACACTATAGAAATGACTCCACATGCAAAGTGCAGGAACCAATAATACGTAGAGAACACAAGCCACAGAGCAAATTAAAATATGCATAAAAAAAGTAACAGCAGAATGAAAACATGCAACAATAAAAGAGCCAAAAACACAAGGCCCCAAATGATCCGTCACATTAAAATAATATTCTTTTTTGTTTTTATTTTTAATTTATAACATCAAATCAAAGGTTTTATTAAAAAAAGAAAAGGCTAAAAAGTAAAATTCACACAGAAGCACAATACTAACAAAGAAACATAAACACCCCTAAACGTGGCTTATAAAAATTATTACTTAATATATATTACTTTGAAATGCCTGATCTTTTATATAATGATGTATTCTAGTTAATAATGATGTATATATCATGATGTATTCTA
>JAPMOQ010019781.1:2051579-2079141 GCA_026543055.1 Argiope trifasciata | reverse complement strand
ATGATGTATTCTAGTTAATAATGATGTATATATCATGATGTATTCTAGTTAATAATGATGTATATATAATGATGTATTCTATAATGTTGTATTCTAGAATAAGTAATTCTAATTCAGTCTTTAAGCAAAATGTAGCAAATTAATAACATATAACGCAACAAGCAAGATAAATGAAATTTCGAATGCGATTTGCACTCCAAAATTGAAGATTCGAGCAAACTTTTAGATTTATTCTCCAAAAGGGAAGAGCTTCAAAAACGATTACTCGGATTCTTTACTATACAACGATGTTAAATAATAAAATGCTTTGTATGGATGAATATGAAAGCAAAACAAAAAGAAAAATAAAAGCTGGTATTGTTAGTAAACATTACTAGCAAATGTTAGATTTTAAAATATAGAATTTGCCATGACTAATATTTTCTTTTTAAACGAATTATTTCAATCGATAGTTTCCAATTATTTCAATCAATCTTAAAAATCACGTTTTTGATCCAGAGTAAATAAAATTCATTATTATATTATTACAATGTAAAATTGATTTAATATCAGTTAAACTTAAAAACTGATGATTAAAAATTGTATTCTAGAATAAGTAATTCTAATTTCACTTATACAAATCGAGAGACTGAATATTATTCAGTTAAATAAAAAAATGGAAATTTATTTTTCAAAATGAATATTATTATTAATCACCGTGAGCTGAATCAAGGAAAAATGCCGGTATTCATCGAAATATACCTTTTAATAAATTTCTCATTTTTTTTTAGTTAAAGTATTTATCTCATCAATTCTAATACATTTTTTGTGGTGACATGACAAAAACATGACACTCTAATCATATACGAACCTTTTTTTAAGTGAATAATTTTAAATAATTTAAAATTAAATTAATCATCTATATAACAAAAAGGATTTAATTTCTTATAAGTTACGGAATAGCGTTATATAAAGGTACAACAACTAATAATTATTAAGTAACTATCTACCTAAGATAAAAGGGTGCTTAAAATTTCGATTAAATATTTTGTAATGAAGTTTTAACGACTTCCTCAACATAACATTATTAAATTTAAAATTTTTGATAGGCTTATCTTCAAACTATCGCAGAAGCCAGTGCTAAACATACCTTAATTTTCTTCCCCGCATATTTTTACATTATATTGTTTACAAAACAACAGTGTTTAAAAATGGAGGTATTAAACTTTTTTCGTTTTATTTGATTCCCAATATAAATCCTAGTTGTAAGTACAACAAAAGTTTAAGAATTTTTTTAACTAAAAAATAGCTTACATTGAAAGTTATTCATCACTAATCGTTTCAGCTGACTGATTGGGCTACAGCTAATATTTAATCTTAAATCAATCGTTTAAATATAATTTCTGGCCCGTAATTTCCACGAATTTGCAGATATTAACGATTATTTTTTAATTTGTCTCATTTAAATTCTGTTTATTTCTTAAATAAACATTTTTATGAGCACAGATCTATAAAATCATAACGCTGCTAAAATTCCAATTCACTTCTCTTTTAAATTCCACTGTAATGTAACATCACCTTTTTATTTGACTTTAAAACCACACAGATATTAAATAGAGTCTTTCTCCTTCAGTTTTTAAGGATGGAAAAAAATTATGGGATTAAATATTTGGTGAAACAGTGAAAGCGGTTTGAATTTCAAAATAACGATGTAATTAATTTATTGCCGAAAATTAGACAGAAAAAAAAATTGCGACGAAGTTATGCAAAAATTTCCACGATTGGTATAATTTCATCGCTGGTATTATATTATCAATTTGGTATAGTTAAAAAGAAGATTTTAAAAAATTTTGGAACGATATACAATTTATATTTTTCAAATTATATTTTCAAAAGTTATCCCGGGAAATAAATAATTATTTGGTTCATTTTAATTAATTAAAATTATAATTAATTTTTTAAACTCTGAAAAATATGTGCCAAATATGTTAGCCCTAATTCATATAGTCTAGGCACATGCACATTCATATGCAGACCTTTATCCTTATTTTTAATAGAAATTTTAATAAGGTGGATCTTTAATTCCTGTTCAGTAACAACGATTAAAAAACCCAGGATGAAATATTATTAGCAACAATAAAGACGATTTGAATTTCATTTAGTAATGGCATACATTGTTATAAAATATATTAAAATCATTTTAAAATAATAATTTAAAATATAACAAATTATAACACAAAAATTAATATGATCATAAAGAATAATTTTTTGAAGTTGAAGATGACGCAAAAGGCATCTTTGTTTTACAATGTTTTTAGTAGCTGACTTGGAAAATAGAAAAATATCCAAACTTCGCAGAATTTTCAATTAAAAATTTAAAAAAAAATTATTACAAAGTGCACATTTTCCCTTTCTTTTCCATGTTTGATAATTCTATGTCAAAGAGTCAGTAGAGCGTCAATGTACTCATCCAAACACCCACACACACATAAAGGGTATTTATCTTTATTATTAATAGAGAAAGAGATTTAACTTACATTTTCTTCCATTATTCCGAGAGAGTGTTGACCAAACATTTTCCTATGAGCTTCTCTAAATTCTTCCATTAACATTTCTAATAAAAAAGCATAAAATTAAAATTTAGAGAAAAAAATTAAAAGCAATAATTTGTTCAAAATTTATAAGTGTATGAGTTGTAATATATGATATAATAACAGCTGTTAGTTATTGATGTTAGAGATTTTTATACATAGAATTTTATATAAATTAAATTTAAACAAGACAATCGCACCCTTACTAAATGCCAGTGTCCTTTTTATGCATAAATCGTGCAGTATATTCCAGCAACGCGGTTTTCAATTTCTTTTAATATAAAGCAAAAAAGATACTTCTTTATTATCAGTTTTTCTGATTGACTAACTGACTTACAAATTGACTAACAGACAAAAAAAAAAAGATGAATTGGAAACGATCTTTTGAAGATATTCTAAATTATGCTTTAGATATTTCTTTTATTTGACCTTCAATAATTACATACTTCGTTTTTTGCGATGACATGTTAAGCATTGGTTTTTAATAAAAGTGAGGTCTTACAAATTGGTGTATTCACTGAACTTCAGAAAATTTTATATTTCAATGAAATTTCAAAGGAGAACATCCTATATCCTCGGAACTTACCATCCAGGGATTAAGATAAATGTTTTGAATATCTCAATATTTTACCAAAAATTGTTTGGAAGAAAAAATAAAATTCATAAACCAGAAGTAAATATTACCTTCTAACTTTCTAATGAAATATTAACTTTCTAATGAAATAATCTACAAACAGATATTTCTTTTTCACTATTTGTAAAAGCAGGACGTGGACTATGTAAGAAGTGCAAAGTAAACTGCAGAATAAACTACTTACATAATTTAAAAGATATTTTAAAATTAATAGGAAGTAAAAAAGATATCAAAGAAAATTGTCCGATCGTGCACTGGATAAATTCCAGGTAAACTAACCAATGCTTCTGTTCAAACATCTTAAGTTGCAAGATATGTTATTGCAAAAAATACCACAAGAATATTCTGATATATTATTTTGAATCTTTCCAAGACCCATTTCTGTCAGTGTGTTTCGACAATGTAGGACAACATTTTAAATTATTGAGCACTCAAAAGTGAAAAATCAGTTACTGTTTTGTACAATGAATGTGTGTACACAGATCATGAACACTCAATTAACTGATCAGTTATTGTGTGGGAGCACATTGACTAATTAAAAACGGGAGAGTGGTACACAACCAGTGTACCTCTTTTTTGATGTGTGTGTGTGTGTGTGTGTGTGTGTGTGTGTGTGTGTGTGTGTGTGTGTGTGTGTGTGTGTGTGTGTGTGTGTGTGTGTGTGTGTGTGTGTGTGTGCGTGTGTGTGTGCGCGTGCGTGCGTGTGTGTGTGTATGTGTGTGTGTGTGTATGTGTGTGTGTGTGTATGTGTGTGTGTGTGTATGTGTGTGTGTGTGTGTGTGTGTGTGTGTGTGTTTACTAACACCCAGTTGCGATTATTAATTTCATCGTTAATAATCGCTACTGTGTAGCAATTATTTAATCTTCATCTATTTGTATAATCGAACAATTTTCTTTAAAAATTTCACAAACTGATGGTCTTATTAAATAAATATAAATTCAACTTTTTTTATTAATTTAAAAATATTTTCAAAATTTTTTGAGAAGTAATATATATTTGTGGTTTATTATTGTTTATGCTCTTTGTGAATTTCTTAAAGGCTAAAGGAAAGGAATTCTTAGGCTGCGATTAGCAATAATATGCTGAATGTTTCAGAAAAACATCAGAATTAGAAAATTATTAAAGATATTTTTTTCTTTTAAAATATTTAACATCATTTATAACACAAAATGATTTAGAACCAACTCTTGATTAAAGTGCATTAAAAATTTGTAAATATTAATCCTTTATAACAGCATTTATTTTCCAACATATATATATCCTATTCGTATATAATAGTGATCACCAAAGATTCAACGCATGCTCACTTTTTTGTTGTTCTTGCTGCAAATCTAGATATTTTTAAAAGACTATTATTAATGAATGTATCAGTTTCCCAAAATATAGCCGTATTCCATAGATCTATTATATCATCATAATGACATATTTATTCTTTTTTACTTAATTTTGTATAACAGTAAATTAAATGTTAACTAGTTAATTGTTAATAATTTAACATAAATTATTAATCAATAAATATTTAAAAAATTACAGTTAAGCAATGAGAAACTGTTTTATTCTTATTTGATCTTTGGACTAACACTGAGTCTGGCAATTTTCAATATGTCAACTATTTTGCTAGGTTAAAGTTACAGTGTAATAAATTACTTTTCAAAAAAAAAAAAGATGTAAAATTACTCAGTTTATAAATTTGGTTCAATGATTTTAACTCCTTTCTTAAATATAAATCCCAAAAATCGTAAAACAATAATATTTGAGCCTTTTTGTTCTCGAATAATACAGTGTTTATTGTGGTGTATAAACTTTTAGAAAATAAAAGAAATGGGATGCATACTAATATAACAAATCCAACTAAATAAGATTTCAATTAAAATAATTAGTAAATAATTCCGTATAAGATTTGTTTTTAAAAGAATTAAAACAGCGCTATGAAGTATGCTATACTTAATCGATAGCATTTAAAATATAAACAAAATAAAGCTAAATACCATGTTGCATTCGCTTAATTGCATCTTCTTTGCCTTTTTTGCCTTTCAAAACTTCTGCAAAAGAAAAAAAAGAAAGAAAATATTAATAACTACTTAAAAAAATAGTGAAACTTTCTAAAATGATAAACATATAAAAAAAACTCTAATTGAAATTTTAATACTAGATAATGGTTATGAAAGAGCAATTCAACGTTTAATAAATAATTAAATTATCTCGAAAGATTATAATGATAATTGTTTCTTTTTTATAATAGAAAAGTTTAAATCTAAATTTTTCGTTTTATTTTAACTACAAAATTGAAATTCCAAATCGTATTTCTTTAAAATTTAAAAATAAAGTATCATTTCCCATATAAATTTCCAAATTGTAGACTACAATTTTTAAAAATGATTGGGAAATCTCATAATAAAATTTTTAATTACGTAATATTTAATGTAAAGAAAAAAATTTTATCATTGTGTTATTGTTTTTAAAAATCTCAATATATGTCATGGGAAGAAAATAAATATTTGTTTGTTTAGAATGGATAATAGAGAAATTTATAATTGCAAATTCATGCAACACAACACTATATATCGAAAAAAAATCTATCTGTATAATGAAATGTCTTACTCCTCATACTGATATCAGACAAATTAAAATGTAAAAGATGCATTACCTTTTACATTAATAATTTAATATTTTTTATACAAATAAAACAGGAAAATAAGTATTTTAATATCAGTACATAAATCTGTCAAAAATTTGATGATACTTGGATTGATTTTGGCAACGGTATTCCAGATGCACTAAAAACAGTTCACGTTAAATCATTTCGATATACAATACATAAACAATAGGCTTAAGAAATATTTGTAACTCTCTTATTTGTTCTGAAAGCTTTAAAATTTACTCAATGGTTCAGATATATATTAACGTCTAAAAGTTTTTGTAATTCATTCTATATATTAGTCTCAGTTTTTATCTGTGATGGAACCAGAGGTATGAGTTTAGAATTTACAATCAGAGTTTATTTTGTTGTGTCAAGGGTTTAAACTGACAAAACATTCGAATAGTGATCTCCATTATTTTTTCCGATAAGAAATCTGTTACCAGTTGTAAATTTTGTCATGTCATAAAATTTTGTAGTGATCTGAGATAAAATGTCAGGTTATTGCCTCTGATTATAATATGAATATCAATAATTCAAAATTCAATTCCTTGACTTAATAATTTATATAATCTTCTAATTTTATTGTATCTTTATTATTTTGGAATATATATTATTATTATTCAAATTTTTAGGCTAGAATAAAGATTATGAGAAATATTAAAGAATTTCCAAATGATTTTTACATTTTATATCAATACCTTGACTTACATGTAGTTTTAAATACTAAAAGTTATGTAATTCTATGCCCTTTCCAGACACGTCAAAGGTCAAAAATGAAACTATGACCTTTGTTTTCCTGACTACGAAGGAAACTCTAAAGCCTCTGATGTTAAAGTAGCATATATCAAATCTTATCGGGGATCAAAGGAGGATCCTTAGAAATCCTTAGATCCGAGGGATCCTTAGAAAGGAGTAGTGTGTAAATCTTGAAAGTGCAAGTGCAGTTTTCAAATTTGTTTGATTTGGTTTGAGGTTTAATGACACACGAACCAATCTGAAATATCTATATCTATATATCTATATCTATCTATCTATCTATCTATCTATCTATCTATCTATATATATATATATATATATATATATATATATTCATTCAACAAGTCAAATTAGCAAATAAACCTAATTTACATTGATGAAATAATTAAATAAAATTAAAAATCGATTTTGACAGAGGTATGAAATTGTAATTTCAATAGTTCAATTTAAAGAGTTAAAAGAATGCTAAAATCTACCAACCAGGTTTGTTTGGTTTTATGGATCCATTTCTAGGTTCATCAAAGACTCTGCACTCTTTTGTGTTCATTCTAGCTGCAACTTTCTGCAATTCATTCAAGAAGCTGTTGTCTTTAATGGAGCTGTCCTCTAAAGAGGTCGGCTGAGAGGACGATGACGTGGAGGCGGAAGAGGAGGACTTCTCCAATTCCAATTTTCTTTTCTCTTCTTCCAATCTCCTCTTTTCTTCCTCTAATTTCCTCCTGTCTTCCTCGATCATTCTTTTCTCTTCTAGTAGCCAGGCTGGATCATCCTCTATGGGTGGAGATGGGCTCTTCTTTGGAGGGGGTGGCGGCCACCTGCTCTTTTTGGACACCGCCTCGAATGCACTTTCCTCGGAAATGGAGTAATCTTTTTCGGAATCACTGGATACGCTGCTTTGGAAAGAGCTGCGCTCGGACTTAGAAGAACAGCTGCCAGAGAAATCATGGTCCTTCAGCGTGGCTGAAAGGCTGGGGGGAAAGAAAGTATAAATGAGCATGCGTGGGATGATGGAGAACAAATTATGAATATTATATATTAAAGTGTATGTGGAGAATGAGCATTTGTGACTGAAGACAGAGGGACAGGAAAGATGTAGCAAAGAAATTAAGATAAAAGTTTGGTGTAAAAATAATTTCAAATGTAAACTATTCACTTTTTTCCCCTTTAAATATTTCATGCTGATATTTAAAAAAAGAGTCCAATAAACTTAAAAATGAAAATGTGGGGAATGTATTAAGTTTCTCTTTATAACTATGAAGATATTACGTTAACGGAAAATGAGCATTTTGTTGATCTAATATAAAAAATTACATCTTAATTCTCAATATACATAATGAAACTCAATATAAATATGATACAAATGGAGAAATTCATACAGTTTATGGAGACAATTTTTGATACAATCATTTATGTCTAATCTACTCCTATTACTTTCTGTTTCATGTTACTTTTGAAGCTAATTTCATAAACTTAAAACTGATAATAACAATGCATTTACAGCAAACAAGTGGTTAAAATATATTAATACTCATTTATTTTTGTTCATAAAAGTTAATTTAAAATATAAAAAATAACGTTTAATTCAAAAGAATTCCTCTTTTTTTATTTTCCTTGTCATTAGTATAATTTTAATTTAAGTATATCTTGTAAATAAGCTGAAATAGTTTAAGTTACCATTAGTTGGAAAAATTTCGTAAGATTTAAAGCATTTTTATTGATGATTTTAATTAATAGAGCTGCAAATATTTCTTCTAAAATATTTCTATTTTTTTAAAACGTTCATTTAACGAATTTCTGTATTCAGCAGCTGCAAGAAAAAAAGAAAAGAAAGTCAGAATTTGAGCCAATATCTGTTAAATAAGAATATCAATATTTCGTAGTTTAAAAATATTTCCTATATAAAAATTTCCTTTCTTATAAAAAATTATAATAAAAAAAATGCAAATAAAAATTTCGAATGGTAAAGTATTTTACAGATTTTACTTTTCATTAGAAAAAAATTTATAAATTTCAACATGTTTCATAAAAAAATTAGTTTAACAGTCAAAGTTTAATTCGTAAACTTGTTTGTAGAGCTTTTTCTTCAAAATATTTTTAACTGTTTATATGACTAACACGTCTATATTCAGTGCATGATTAGTTGTGCTGTTACTTCTATAAGTACCTGACTTCAGTATTGGTTTATATTCAATGTTATGCTGCTGTGTTATTTAATTTAATTTTTTTCCACGTTATTTAAACTAGTTTTAGTAAAATAAAAATGAATGCAGCATCTTGTGATGAAAATCTACACCCAAGCAAAAGACATGCAAGCAAATAATCATGCTAACTAACCAGCGTGCAGTCAGCTAACTACTATGTGCAAAAACATAAAAAAAATTCTCTAACTACTTACAAATACAACTGAAACTGACGCACCGCAGAGGAACGCTGTGCCTTTTCTAATTGGTTTGTAGACACTGCTGCATTAATAACTTCGTTCTCAGTTCTTATTGAAATTTATGTACTCAAGATGCTCTCAAGAAATAACACACTTATGTAAAAGGATTTCAAAAGATAAATAGAGGATGTTAAATACGTGATGTTATTGATCTGCAGTTGAAAATATTCAAAAAAAGCCATTATAAATGTATTACATTAAATAAAATGGCTTAAAACAGAAAAAAAATCAAATTCTTTTCCTTATATTATTTTTATATTAATTTCATAAAAAGTTTTAATTTTTTAAGGTTTTAATTTTTATATCCATTAATAAATATCTTGTTCTATCTTGATGTATAGAATAAATGCTATAAACTGTCTGTCAATTTCAGTCTAAAAATTTCACTTCGAAAAATAAACCAAATTTTAATTTTAATTTAAAGTGGTAATCGTAATTTGCTTAAAAAATGATTTTGCATTAAAATTACATGCAGATCTTTTGTATTAAGTTATAAAATAAAAAATAATTCAATAATTCAAATTATTTAATGTTTTTTTCTTTTTCTTATCATATTAATGCTTTATATAGCATATCAAATCGAATTTGTAGATTTATTAAAAGATTTATGCTCTTACAAATTATTTTGAATTAAAACTCTTTATGCAATGTAAAATTTCCTTTAATATTTTCCAATAACTTGTGTCTAAAATGTAATGGAAATATACAGATATTAGCAAAAAATCTGACTTTCTTGCTTTTTTTTTTTTTTTTTGCTCTTTTAAATTAAACAGTATAAAGTTTTTTAAAAAAAAGATTTTTTTTTAATTTAAAATCTAAGAATTAAGGCAAATATAAATACTAAAATTTCTTTTTTAATTTTTGACAGAATTATGTTTCCATCAAATCCAAAATTTGCATAAAGTTTTCAAGACTTATTATTTTTTTAATTAATTGATACTTGAGCAAAAAATAAACATTTAATTAGTTGAAAATACCAATAAGTAGCGGTAATTTGATGTAAAAACAAAACCGCAAAAAAAACCCACATTTTTTTTCAAATAGCCCTTAAAATTGATTAATTACGATAAAAAAGTAAGTTTTTTAAAAATTCTTACATAAAATGTTTCTATGTAAATTAAGTCCAATTTATACATGATTTTTATAAAGTCTTACATACTTTTATTTTTTTAAATTTAGATTTTTAAGATTTTTTTAGCTCTAATTTAGATTTTTATAAAGTTTATGACAGAATTATGTAATTTTTTTAGTTTCTCTTTGAAAAGAAATAAACTGATAAACATATAACAAGTGCAAATATAAGTTTCTAATAGTAATTTAGTGGTAATCCAATGTAAAAATAAAATCTCAGAAAATAATTTTAAAGCTAATCTGACATCGAGTTTATAGAAAATGCATGTAGACATTTCCATTTACAATATACAAGTAAAAAAAAAATAACGGATTCAATTATTAAATAATAAATCAAAATTTTGCAGCTTAAAACTTTTATTTATACTCGATAAATAAAAAGATTAGGATAATCTTACTAATTTTATAATATCTCAGCCGTGTACTCTACATTCAGCAATTGTATTAGTTGCAACCGAATTTATCATAAGCAAACTAAAATTACAGGCAAAACTAGTAACTTAGCACCAGAAAAATAAAAGAAAAACTACATAGCAAATCTGTTCAGTGGACAGTACGTGGCAAGTTAATGGCTTTTTGAAACCAAGTCTACTGATGTGATAATAAATGTTGGTGTCCAGTCCTCAACCAAAATTTTCCGGAATGCTTTTTCTTGCAGTGAATTCACAGAAGCAAATTACCCGTCACTCAGACTTCGAGAGGTTGAGATGGTGTCTTCGTTCTTGTTGCCGTTGGAGTGTTGACTTGAGGACCCATTGTCAAGGAACAAACTGATTCCTGCCCCTTTCTTGACGGTCAAGCGAATGTCTTTAGCTGATTTCATACGAGCTACAGCCTGGAAAAGAAAACAATTACAAATAAAAGTTTAACCATGCGAATATTTTATTTATTTTAGAGAAGGTCTCGGTTTCCAGGGATAGACTCCGAATACCATCGGAGACATCCCATAATTCGTTTACTTATGTAAGGAATTACAACCTTTCTAATAATAGAATCTAAGATTCAGTTGTATAATATAAATAGTTTATATATAAAAATATCAGGAAAGGGAAATATATATAAACTTCTGACGTATAAAATCAATTAACGTTGTGAATTGTGGTGTTACAAATGTACTTAATTTTATTTTTTAACTAAAAAGCTCTTGTTTATTTATTGTTGTGTTGTAACTTATGGCCATTTACAAGTCCGCTGTCAGTGACTTAAGCCGAGTGAGCTGGTTTTTTTTATTTTAAAAGATTTTACATTAATTTTCAAGAAATAACTTTGATTTTATTATGAATGCCCATTACATTAAAGAATTTTAGTTTCTTTAAATGCAAATACAGTCATCAAGATAATAAATAGTAATCAAATTTTTTTAATGAATTACTATTTTAGTAATGATTACTTAAATTGCTTTACTGTCTTAACTCGCAATTAAAATATAATGCAGAAGCAAAAAAAAAAAAAAAATCAACTAAAAGGTTAGGAATTCAATATGCAAAAAAATTTATCTAAAATATGAAGTCCCAATGTATTTAAATGTATCTAAAATATCAATTCTAAAATGAAAAAGCCTGATGCAAAGTCCTAGTCTATAAAAAAAGCAACATTTTATATTTAGAAAACCACACATGACAAATCAATTTCAATTATTAATCCTGCCATTAAATTTCAATTGCATTAAGGAGCCCAATTTCTACAGGATTTTTTTTCAGTTAATAGAATTCATCATAAATGCATTTCCTAAATGCGAGTGTTTGTTAAAAAATATAGTTTTGCTGTTGTTTATGTTGTTTATCAGCTTTTATTGGCGTTAGAGCCCTATTTTGGCCAAACTGCGCCAATAAAGTTTTGCAATTAACTTTCGATGGTGAGTTGGTACAACAGATCTAATTTCCAGATCTCAAGACATAACTCTGTAGGCAATTTTTCAGATAAATAAATGCTTAGAATTTTTGGAGGGAGGAAGCAGAGCAGACAGGTAGATTAAAGAATTGCTATTTTCAACGCATAAATTTGTAAAAAATAAAAAATATATATAAGTTATAAAATATTTATTATTTACTGCTATCAGTTTTTACTCTTATCCTCATTATAAAATTGGTTACCCCGGAGTAAATAATTATCTGAAAAATGACTTAAACTAATAATGGAACTAAGCCTTATTAAATTAACAAAACATTGAAGAATTAAGCTCATTATTCAATAATTATGAACTTATAAATAGTCGTAAGTTATTTATCAGTGCAAGCAATTATTTTTGCGAATTCACATCCCTTTAATAGTAATCATTCCGATTATAAGAAAAGTGTGACTTCATACTTCGCTGAGTTTCAAGTCATTGAAACTTGTTCCATTCATGTCCAAAATTTGGTCGCCAACTTGCAGACCTGCTTGGTCAGCAAGGCCGCCCTCTTTGACGGTGCACATGAAAATGCCGGGAAGCTCTTCGGGTCCTTTGGCAATGCTGAAATTAGAAATTAATTAATTTATTAATTAATCAAGGGTGGCAATTTTTTTATTTACGTAATATGTAAGTTAATCATGTATTTTTGAGAGCAGATTATGGAAATTTCTTATATGGGAATTTCCACTTAATTTATATGAATATATGCTCTCTCTCTCTCTCTCTCTCTCTCTCTATATATATATATATATATATATATATATATATATATATATATATATATATATATTACACAAACAAGAATATATCTATATAAGAAATTGATAAACTAATTTAAAATGGTAGAGAAAACAAAACTAACATGCATTTGTTATAACTCATTACATGAATTATAGAGAGGGAAGAAATTATTTCTAGGTACAGTAATCTAGGTACTTAGAATTGTTATCTAAAGCATTTTTTATTTAAAAAGACGTTGACAACATTGAAAGAGTATCAATGTAAACAGAGTTCTTAGCTGCTAATACAAATTTCTCGCATAAGATTTTTCGCTTAATTTATGAATGTTATATATGTGTGTGTGTACAAATATACATATGTGTACACATATACATACACACATATGTGTGTGTGTGAGTATACAAGAATTATACATAGAAAATGTTACATCTGTATAAAAATTTGAGAAACCAATTAAAACAATACAGAAAACTAAACTGATTTTCTTATAATATAATTGATAAAACAGATCATAGTGCAAGAAATTATTTTCTAGGTACAGTGATTTTAGAAAATTATTTCTAGATGTAGTAATTTTAAAAAATTATTATCTAAAAACATATTATTTATTTATTTAAACATTTATTAATTATTTATTTATTTAAACATTTATTATTAAAACATTTATTTATTTAAAAATACATTGAAAATATTGAAAGAGTATGAATGAAAACGAAAATGTCCATCCTACCTGCAACCAAGACTTTGATTTCCTGGAACACTTATTTCAACTTTTACTATGATACTGTTTTCAAGAGTAGATCCATTCGTACGAGAATGCTGAAAGAAGAAATGATATCATTTAATACACCAAAATAAATTTGAAATTATTTTTCGTTTTCTATTAATATATTATAAATACCCCAATCTATCTAGGTAAAGTATTTTCTCATCATTTTGTAATGGAACAGATAAAAAAACAATTATTAAACATTCTTGGTCAGCTTTAATATTTTTATATAACATAATGCTGCTTTTCGTGGATTCCTAAATAGTATGTGCTATTCAAGGAATAAAAACCATTATGTTTGAGATAGTTGCTGAATCAGAGTACTTCGGTCATTTCTTCAAATCCTGCTCTGAGAGTTTGCAAGGCTGTAGAGAAAGGGCTTTTTCAAATGTGCATTACTTGTGATTTAATATCATATTTTTGTACACAATATTTAAAAAAAAGAGGAGCAATCGTAAAAGTTTGCAAAAAAGATCATTGGTTCCGTTTTCATTCATTGATTATCTCCACTTGGCATACATGATTCGCATGCAAAATTCTATGATAATTCCACTTGATACTGCTTAATTTTTGTATCCTGATAGTTAAAAATCATCA
This sequence comes from Argiope trifasciata, assembly GCA_026543055.1. NCBI lineage: Eukaryota > Metazoa > Arthropoda > Arachnida > Araneae > Araneidae > Argiope > Argiope trifasciata. The sequence continues at coordinate 2,064,970 of JAPMOQ010019781.1, read as the reverse complement.
TTTAGATATGAAAAATGTCTTTAATGATGATTATGAAAAGTTAATGATGTAGCGAGTTATGAAGAATTAATACAAGTTCTGAGAAAGAATTATGAAATTATAGAATTGACTTTGCCGATTCTTGCTCAGTGTTATCATAAAGAACCTTCTGCCTGGTAAATGAGGTACAAAAAAAAACAATCTTAAAAGACAAATTGTAATTATTGTCGAACATGAGCTTAGTATTGTTTGATTTTTGTGTCTTATCAATAATAACTATATTTTAAACAGGACAAATGCCCTTTCTGTCGATTATTATGAATAATAATTATTATTATCATATAATAATTTTTCATTTAATTATGGAATTGCCCTTTTCCATTCCATAAATATTCTGATCCTCACTCAATATTGTCATGAAACGCCTATAGTTTTGTAAATGGAGTACAAACAGACTGACAAATAAACATATGATAAGAATGCGCTGGCATCTATTATTGATAATAAGTTATTATGACAAGAAGATACAAAACTCAATCCCACGATGTAGTAATTGCCTCAATTCCGATCATGAATTGTAACAAAGTAGTTGAACAATTGTTGTCCTTGCTAAAATAAATGTAAAATAGTTTATAATTTATTTTTTGAGGCTTGTTGTTTTTACTTTTCGAATAATTCTAAAATATAAAAGGATGAACTATTTTTTTCTTTAAATTAATGATTTGTCAGTTTTCATAAACAATCTAACTAAACAATTAGGAAAGTTAGAGTACTGGAAACTTTTTAGGATGATAAAATAATAAGAAGAAAATAAGTGTCAGAATATAAAAACACAAAACTTACAGCTACTTGATCAGAATAGATAAGAGAATGTGGCGGTTCTACAATTTTCCAGGTAACAGGATCTTTGTCTCGCCTGTAAAACACATTGAGAATTAAGCCAAAATCTTTATAATCTGAATCATTCACAGTTTTAACAAAAAATTATTTTACTTCGCTGAGATTTAAATTTGAAAACAATATATTAGGGTTCCCCATTGGTTTATTTCCTCTTTCTAATATGAAATGAATACACAATATTTACTGTTTAAGATATTACTTATTTTGTTATATAAGAACCCTTTGGCTCTGTTATCTTCTTCCATTTCTCAGGAAGCCTCATCATGCCTTCTTTCCATAACTGTTGCGTTTCGGACAAGAAATAATCCTGGAGACGTGTTTTATTTCGCTGATGGATTTAAAGCGCTTATCTTGAAGAGAATTTTTTAAAGACGTAAAGAAGTAATAATCAGATGGGGGAGAGATCTGGAGAGTATGTAGGATGCGGTAAAACATCCCAATCAAACTGTAAGAGATTCTCTCTTTCGACTAATGCAATGCGTGATGTCGCGTTGTCATGATGAAAAACCACGTCTCTTCGATTTATTAATTATGACCGTTTTTTGATATTGCAGCCTTCAATTGATCTAATTGATGACATTATTTCATGTAATTTATTGTATCACATTGTATCTTTTTGGGAATCTCACCAAATGGACGAAAAAAATTTTTGCTGTGTAATCCCGGTTTTGAGACAGTTTAGACGGGATGACTGAAACCAATAACATAAACGGCTAACAGATAAGCCTGCATATTTGCACCAACAGACGCAGACAGGGCCATCAATAGCGCAACGAGAAATAAACTTTTGGGACACCCTAATATTTTTTTTAAAAAATCATTTCATAATTGCCAATTGTTATACATAAATTCTTTTATACGGTTAGTTAGTTAAAAATAAAAAGTAAATACACTTACTCTTTAACTGGAAGAATGCCAACTCCTATAAAACAAAAATAAAAAAGGTAATTAATTTCAGTTAAGTGAAATCAAAAATAAGCATTCATAGTTAGTAGATCAAATAAAAACGCTAAACTTTAGTACAGTTATTATTATTCTAGACATAAAACAACTTTTACGATAAAACTATCTCTTGGCATGCGACAATTACTGAATATTACCCTTTGAATTGGGCCCGATGCAAGAATAACTATCTATTTAATAACAAGCAAAATGATGAATCGATAAATTTTTATAAAAAACAGACAATAAAAGCATAATGAGAGGCAATTTTATGTTCAGGTTGAAGTCCAATGACTGCTGCATTCATTTTATTTATCCTGTTACTAGTTTATTACCTTAATGTATGTCCTCCTTGATTTCAGACCTAGTTCTATTCTGATTGATACATCATAAATCGGATTTTTTCAGCTCTGGTATCATTTAAATGAATTATTAAAAGTTTACATTAAAACTAACACAAAAATTCTATCTGTGAGTATAAAATTGGGGAAAATATATAGTATGTATTTATTATATACATGAAGAACTGAATAAATGAGTAATTATATATGTGTGAAATGAGTATATATCATGTAATATTGAAATACAATAAATAAGCATTGAATAAATAATTGATAATATATATGTGTATTGAACATATAATATGTAATATTAAAATATAATAAATATATAATGAATAACAATAAAATATAATATATCTATAATAAATATTGAATATATAGTATGTATGACTTTATTTTATTTTCTGTAAACAAAAATATAACTTGAAATTACATTTTATTTCAAAAACTGGAAGTTTATTTTTTGCATTCAACTATAGGGACTATAAATGGTCATGAGTAGATATATTTTACGTCAAGAAGCAGGATAAAACAAAACTTCTTTATTAAGTCATGGCTGTATATGGGAGGTTAAAAGTAGCAAAGGAGCTGTAGAACTAATCCTATTTCTTATATCATTTAAGGGATAACTTTTACAGAAAAAGAAATAGAAATTTTAGTTTTATTTAAAAAATAATTGTCTGTTAAAATACTAGTGACAACATAAATAATTTTTAATACGGAAATGAAGAAGAGTGAATAGGGATAAAGAAAAAATATCATTCTAATTGATTAATAATAAATTTATTCTCTCTTTAATAAAACTTTTAAGTAAATAAAAATTTTAGTTCTTCCGTTTATTTAATAAAAAACTAATCCTTATTTATAAAGGAAAGGAATCAGTTATGATTAATCATAGAAATTCTTTCTTGATAGAGCTTTCGCGCAAATCATATTGCATGTAGAATATTTGTCTCAAATAAAATTTATTGAATACATACACGTATTCTATTAATTGATTAAACAAAATAGCAGAAGAAATTTGAAAAATTTTGGTAATTAAAGAAAACAAACATTTGTATGAAATAGAGTCTGTATTGTTTTTATTTCTGAGTATTAGTATTTGCAAAATTTATTCCAGTAAAAATCTCTTTTATGTCTGAAAACGCTAAACTTTTGATTCGGAAATTTTCATAATCTCCATAATATGCTTTTAAATATGAAAAAGAAATAATTACTTAACGATAGGTGTATAGATAATTATAAATAATTCACCAAAATTATATCTTTTGCAATGGTTATTTTTTAGTTACTCAATTATTTTTTATTTATTCAAAGTCGTTCTTAGTAAACTTTATTTAACTTATTAAACCTGATCATTTGCTATGCAATGATTAAAAAAGCCAATCGATTTTGGTTTGATAATTCAAATATTTTAAATAAATTTTAATGAAGGCTTAGGATAGCTACATAACGAATTAATGAAGATTTAGAGATGTTACAATGTATTTAAAATAGGTTAAAAAACTAGCTATATGATTAATTAATGAAGAGTTAGAATAGCTATAGTGTATTTCAAATACAAGAAAAATTAAAATGGAGATTCACCCATAATTTGCAAAGCCATTAATTTATCAATCTATTAATAATCGTTGCGAATTATCTAATCTACATAATAATCGTTGCGAATCGTAGTGTTTAAAGCTCAGCATTTGAAGAATTGAAAAATAATAATCTGTAAAAAGTAAAAATACTAAACTGGCATTATATTGACCTCGAAAACTCGAAATAATGATTTTCTGCGATTTTTTTCTCTGGTTTTGGCGTTACAAACGCTTTTAATATTTTACTATGTTGTACGTAACGGTTGAAGTGATGTTGCCTAGGCAACTGGTTGATACTGTCGCTTCTGATCAGCTGACTCACCCGTAATTCATTATTTATCTCAGAAATGGTTAAAAATGGAATATTTTTAAATTTATACAGAAAAGGATTTGCTCACTTTTAATCTTCAGAACAATTCCTGGACATGTTTTCAACAGACTGAGAACTTCCATATGAATGGCTCTATGAATGCTGAATCCATTGATGCGCACAATTTGGTCGCCCACCTAAAAAGAAAATACATGTTTAACAAAAATATATAAAGCTCAGACATTGTACATTTTTTCAAATTAAAATCCTCTTAATTCTCTGAAAAGGTATTGCGGAGTTTAAATGTATTAATAGGCGAACAAAAAAGTTTAAACAATAATGTCCTGTCTTTAACCATGTCATTTCTCGTCCCGCGGATCCATAAAGAATCTTAAGCGAAGATTAGAAGAACAGTTGAGCTGGCATAGAAACCATGATTGATATTAAGGAAATTGGACGCGAAGAGTGCTTGTGATTGGTAGGACTACTGACATACATTGCATAAATAAATTAAAACCATAATAACTCACTAATCAAATTTTTGTGTTTCTTCATAAAATTATTATTTATTTTTTAGGAAACTTGACATTCTCTCCCTCTTTTTAGTTATTTAAATTAGAATAATGCTTTAACTTTGAATTCTACATCAATAATAGGAGACTCTGGAAACTTCGTTAACATAAAATCAGTACATTGTGTTTTAATAATCATAGAAAAAAGTTCACTTGTTCAAAATATCTATAATAGATGGAACGATAATTTTAACATCATTGCTAGTTGTTTTTTTTTACTTCAATTGAAATAACATATTTTCTTTGCCTATTAAAGAGAATAATTATTTATGGCATTTCTGGTGAAAGTAGATTTTCAAAATTCAAATTTATTTTGTTTTACCTGTCAATTTCTTACAACATCTCCACAAAACTCCATCTCATTTTGTATGATTTATTAATCCTGCACTAAACTTTCTCAATAGAGTACATTCTGTTAGTATGCAATATATTAGACGAGATTTTATACAAATATGTTTGTTTCACAATTTTTTTACCTCATAAAATTTGAAGCAAGAAAAACCCACTCTTTCTAAATAAATATTGTCATAAAGACTGAACAATTGTTTTTCAGCTCTTTGATTAAAAGTAAACTACAAATAGTGAAATTTGAGAATATGAATATTTATCTTTATCGAATTTCAAAATAAATTCCTAACTTAATTCAATTTCAACAAATTGAATGATTTGTTATCCTAAAGTATTAATAAACATATCGTGTTAAGTCATTGAAAACATATATTTTCTTAAATCAGAAAATTAATTATATCTACACCTCACATTTATTTTATCTCTTAGAATTTTAAGTATTTTCTTTATTGTTTTTAAGTCAGTCATTGAAAATTATTTTTTTTTTCTAAAACTTATTTCAATCATATTTTGTAATAATCTTTTTGTTATTGTGGAAGGTGATGTAGGCTCGGAACAGAACCTGAAACCTTTTGATTAGAAACCTTGTAGCATAACCACTAGACAAAAGCAGTTGCAAAAGACCAACAGATATTATCTGGCTTATGAATTTGAATATTATCAGGCACTGAATAAGCTAAAATGTATGTAAATTCCTAAGTTAAAGATACACAAATTATCATAAAAATTTATCTTGATTATTTACATAATATAGGGTTTACTCACCCTTAAGCCTTGTTTTTGAGCTATGGATCCAGGAATGATTTCCGAAACAAAAACTCCAGTTCCATGTTCCCATCCTAGAAAACAAGAATTTTAATCACATATATTATTTTTACCTTTTTTACATCAGCCAATTTCTTTTTTTTTTCTTTCTCTCACTCTCTCTTTACAAAGAAAAAGTATTGCAATCGTCAGATAAATCGAACTCGAGATTTTGACAAGTCTAATTAGATTAACGTTTTGTTTTAAAGCCACATTAGTGCTTTTCTCATATGGACCTGGCAATTTTTAACCTCAGTCAAACGACGAGGACACCTGAGTTGGAGCCTTCTCTCCAAACTTCCACACCCCATCAGTAGGAGGACGTTTGGTGCCTACGGGCGTGCGCTAGACCCGTTTACACGGTGGTTATTAGGTGGAATCGGATTTCGAAGGCGAGACCCTTACCCTTTAGCCATCGCAACCATCGAGATTTTAACGAATCTCCAAGCTTTAGATATCTTTTAGTCCAAAAGGCACATTTTCGAATTATGCTTATCTATATGTGAATGTGACAGATCAAAAATGAATTTAGCCAGATGGCTGAAATTTGCAAGAAATTTGTAGATTTCTAAAAAACATTGAGCAAATACCATTCAAAGAAAATCTTTTTTTTTTTCTTCTTCTTTGATTGTCGGAACGTAAATTAACACTATAACTGAACAAAAAGAAATATTTAGATAAAATTTGGTGCTCAAATTTAGCTTCTAAAGTATAGAGTTTTACCCATTTAAGAACCGAATCCGTCAAAAGGGTAAGGTCATATCACTGACTCTCCGACCACTCTTGAAGGTACACGGATAACAAATTTTGAATTACCGGACGACCACAGCAGCAACGTTGGTGGAAACTATATTTAAGTGCTAAGGAACATCACCGGCCATGGCAGAACCCTTCTCTTAGGAAGTACTTCCTGTCATTGATGGGAGAAATCAGATCCCTTCCTATTTATGTACTATCCAGGGTGGCTAGATCCAACTAATATGCCGGAAGCATCACATTCTCATTTCGAGGTCCGGAAAAGACACGTCAAAAAAGTAAGTAATATCACTGAATCACCAACCCGCCCGAAGGCACACTGATAAATGCGAGCCGCAGCAACAGCAACACTTCTTCATCTTGCATACAGCCGACCACCCCACCACCACTGAACGTAGCAGTATCGACAGCATTTGTTGTGGTCGACTACTGAATAAGTCAACAGCAATACTGGCTGTAAAGTGGTTGATCCTGATGTCCATCATCGGTCATGGTACAATCCGTCCCTAAGGAAGTTGCCTTGTAATTGTTAGAAGAAGCCAGACCCTCACCTTTTCGTTTACCCACTAATGTGGTGAGAACAAGCCTCCATGCCGGAGGTTTCTCATCCTCAAGTACGAGGTGTCTCCTGTAGGAGGGGACCATAAAAGGGATATGTGTACTTTCTCAAGCATGTAAGCGCAATAATCCAAAAATTTTGATGAATTAGGTGACTATAATAGTAGCCCTGTTGTAAATTTTGGTTTCAATATGTCGGAATAAGACAAAATTTTTATTAGGTTTTGTGGTTCTGTATTAACCTCATCCCAGCCATTCGTCGTCAAATACTGTGGGCCAATAGGCTCTTTTTTCACTATTATTCTCCAAAAGCATGGAGAATAAGCATTAATAAAATTAATCACTTTCTTATTAATAGAAGCATTAATAAGAAAGTACAATTATTACAAGAAAATTTGAGAGGAAGACATTCTTCTTACTCGAAATGATCCTTATAAATTACTAGCTGGTACCCGGCGCGATGCTATCGGGAAAGAAATAATTTTGGAAATATCGTTTGAAATTTAAAATAACTGTATTGTTTAATTAAGAATGATAGAAAGAATAATGTTTATTTTCGTATCGGAAATGAATACATTCATTGAAATTGAGTGATATATAAAGGAGAAGCGTAAATAATATTAAATCTACTTTTTAAAACTTTATTATTTCACTTTAGAGTTGGCAATATTTTTTTTGTTTTTTGTTTTTTTCCATCTTCAGCAGAAATAAATAAGTGCAGGTAATAAGTATTCAAAGTATCATCGCAATTGGATAAGCAGTGCGGCACTGTATAATAGACATAAGACAAACATCCACTTTTATTTATGTAGATTACATAATTGTACTATGCTTATAACCATCCCGTAAGAACAAGAAATAAGTTTTCAAAGTTTCATCGCGATCGGAAGAGCTGTGCGGCAACGCATGAGAGACATACAGATAAGCATTCATTTTTATTTATATAGATAAAAATCGATTTCATGAGAGCTAGATTTGTTCATTTTGGCAACTCAACGTTGATTTCCGCCCTATCAGATACTTTTTTGTTCATTTTTTTCACCTGTATGGGAATATTTTGTCGTTCTTACCGTATTATTTTAATTCAGTCTGCGAGTAATCCAAAATTTATTTTATTGTTAAATGTAAATATTCAATCTTTTCATCTATTCTACCACCCCTATTTTGACGAATTAAATCCATCCTAACGCATGCGCAAAAGCGCGGAACGTTTTAGAATCTTTTGTCAAACAATATATTAGGTTGGAAACTATGAAACGGGAGTTTTCTGTTCAGTTTTACTGTCATTCAAAGCCCGTTTCATAGTTTCCAACCTAATATTTCTTATCAAGTTTATTTATATATATTAGCAATACGTCATTTGCTCGACTTTTAAATTGAGCACACTCTTTGAACCATTAATATAAGAGTTTAAAAAAGTTCAGAAATGCATTAGGGCTATTATATCAGAACTAAATCTCACATCCAATGGAGCTTTCCGCCATGGAAAATCCACACCGTCTATTTTTGTAGTACCTTTAAATATTTCAGCAAATCTGATACGCTCAGGTACTATTTTCCAAAAGTATTTACTGAGTGCGTGTCCCATTATTAGTCTTTCGTTCCTGTTTATAGTGATGAACCAAGGTATAAACTCATATCTCTTTTGCGTTATCTTTTCCAGAAAAGAAATCCTATCGTAAACTTTATATTTCTTGATCTATTTTTAGTGCCGAGACCACTGCAGTTTTGTATGTTTTGATGGAAATATTGAATAGACACTAATGGAAATTATTTTATTTGGATAGAATCTTTCAGAATTTTGCAGTCATAATAATCATTTCATTGTCACAATTATCCAATATTATTTAAGGTTTTAAAATTTTATTGTAAGATTTTTCCCGAAATTTTATTTTTTTACACACATATACCTGCGTAAGACTTAAATGAACAAATTAAGTGTTGCCTTTTCATGGCTTGGGAAGCCAAATAAGATGCCAGTTGATAAATGCGTAATTTGTTTAGAAATCCTAAACTAATTACCTATATCAAAACCTATCATATAAAACAGGCAGTTTTTAAAAATAACAGACAGCATGACACTATTTTATCCCGTCTGTGAATCGGTCAGACCAAATTAATACATAAATACCTACAATTAGCTGATCAATTGCTTGCGTATTTACATTATAATTTTGACACAACAGTTTTTCACATCTTCTTTGTATGCCTATTAAATGTATTTACTATTTATGTTTACTAAGAGCTTATTTTATTTTAAAAGAAATTCAATGATGGCCATAGTTGACCCACATGTTAATATTTTGGTATTTTTAGAAACGAAAGAATTTTATACTTTAATCCAAATTTTTGCTAATGTGTTTTGAATTTGTGTTGTTTATTATCACTTCACTGATTGTTTATTTTGCATCGATTTAATCGAAATTCTTTTATTTAAACTTTATATTTAGAAAAAGTAACTATTTGAAGCAATATTATCTACATATTGATTCTTGCGCCAAACAATCTCAAACCCCAAAAAGGGACTTCTAAACATTCTGAGAACAAAAGTTAATAAATAGCGCACATAAAGGTTATGAATGTAGAAATTATAAATTTCATTCCAAAAATCATTCATATTTATTGAAGTCCATATTTCCTGCCTCATGTTATATTCCTTTTCACAATTTTTAGTTTTTATATATTCAGCTTGAGAATTCACTCCTGCTCTTAACAACTTTTTGTTATCATATTTATAATCGTTCATTTTCCAAGTTGTGCCAATGGAAAGCAGATAAAATTCTTAGTTATAAACAGCAAAAGTGGTCTCCCAAAATTTTTCTAGCATATTCTCTAATAAACTTATCATGCCGGAGAACGCCGTGCATCTAATTAGCGTAAAATCACTTCGAAATATCAACTTCCGGTATCAATTAGGCATATTTACTAAATCTATTGTATCATTCTTGGTGATTTCTTTGGCGATTAATCCCTGGCATACCGTTAATAATAATCGAAAATCGGTTTTGTACTATATACAGGTTTTTCTCAACCGATTGAAACAAAGATTTGATATAAAACTACACATGTAGTCAGAAAATTCCATACCAAATTTGATATATTTAAGGGAATACGAGTTTAATTTACCGCATTTACATATTTTTAAAAGTACAGATTGACAGACTATCAAACCCTTTTTGTATGGGGCCATACCAAATTTGCCAGATGCCTATAATATAAATGTTAAATCTGTGTGCCGAATCTTATTTATTTAGATCTCTTCAATTTGCCGTTGTCGTTTTATCTTACGTTCGAACAGTCAGACAGATGAATTTCCTCTGAATAAGTTTTATTCAAAATTTGATAAAAATCTGCAGATTCAGTGTTAAGATCGTATACAAAATTTCAACAGTCAAGTAAAATCATTTTGAAATTATTTTTGTGAAAGACAGACGGACATTTTCCAAAATTGTGTTTTTCGAACTCAGGGAGAAACCGTGGAGATTCATTAAAATCACAAGCTCGAATCTTTTGACGAATACTATAATCATTTTTTTAAAATTCCTATACGAGAGAGTAAAAATATTTACTCGTGTGTTTTTTATGTTTCATATTCATTATCCTGGCATAATAAACCTTTTATGAATCTACTTCTTCTCCAGCTTGTGCGTAGTTTGACTGATCAGCCAATTTGTCAGCACAATTTCTGGCACAGTCAATTGGTGCTGCCTCAGCTTTTACAACGTAAAAACTACAATTCATCATTGCTTATACTAATCAAGTAGACTGAAATGAAAGGAATTCAACATTTAAAGGCAGAGATTTTTTTTTTTTTTGCTCTGAAATCAATTAAAACTTTCAGAACCAAATTACTTTTCAGGTCAGATTGTCACATTTCATAAACACAAGGCAATCGAATTGGCTAGACCCAACCAGGCCTCTCACTTACAGCAGAAATTCCTCGGGGATCTTTAAGGTATCAGTTACGAAAAGTGTAGAACATTTCTTAAGGCAGGATTGTATCGTAAAATAGGGCGAAATGGACCGAAACTTCGTAAACAATTTTGGATTGCCGTATTTGTTTTTGAGCTCACGAAACAAATTAATTTTTTTAGGGTGGCAACTAGCTAATCTATTTGGGAAATCAAGAGTTACTAGATCAATATCAGCAGCAAATAGCAACTATTGGTTTTTTTTCTGTAAGAAAACTCTGGCTTTGGGCTGTATTTTTTTAGTAAGAATTTTCTTCCAAATAAACCTACATTTTTTTAAAGTAAATTGCCGTACAGTTTAATCCAATTCCATTTTAGCCAATTAAGAGTGATATTTTTAAAATTTAAGAAGGAAATAGAAAATAGGAAAAGTGAACATATTTGAAAAAAATTTAGTCATCAAGGATATACCTTTTGCGGTAGTCCAAGAAGCGGTAAATCTTCAAGTATGGATAAGCATTTTTATTCAAGAAAATAATTTTACCTTCTTCAGAAAAACAAAATACAGAGATTTAATGATTGGATCTAGCCCAGGTCTCAATTTAAAGACTCAGTTACGAAAAATAATCTGAATAAGTTTATCAATAAGCTTACACGATAGTGTCATTAAGTTTCAGTCAGGAAGGTCAAGATGGCCTAATCATGGAGTTTCAACATCGGAAAGCGATTCCAGTAAAGATCCGTCGTGTATGCCCTGGTTGTTCATTCAATAAGATGCATTGAGCCAAATGCACTTCTGTTATTGTGCTGTAAAGGTTAAGAAAAAAGGTGCCAGCTCAGGTATCATTCTCGGCATCTGACCAGACTCAAAATTACCAGATTAATTCCAAATAATCTCTCTATTTCTTTCAACCTGAAACATTTCAACGAGAACATGCCAACTTTGCTGCATTTTGGAATATAAGTTTCCATGCATGAAAATCCATTTCCTTAAATTAATAGCCATTCTTTAACGTAAGTATTCAAAGTTCGTTAAGATAACTAAGTAGCATAAAACTTTTAACAACATTGTTATGTTATTTTTACAGTATTGAACAGTATTGCGAATAGTAAATGATATTTTGAAGCAAAAATACTACTCAAATTTAAGGATATAACGTACTTTGTGCTGTATGGGCTAGTAGTTGGCACAAGATCATAAGATATTGATATGATACTTCATTTACGAATCACGTAAATAGAAAGCGCAATTTTTAAAATTACCTAAAATTCAGCTTTTTACAATTATAATTTTGAAACTTATCGTAATGAAACTCCAAAATCACACTTATTTTAAAGTGATTAAAATCCTCATTAAGATTTCAGAAGTCTACATATACGTATGATAAATGTGGTCATATATATATATATATATATATATATATATATATATTAATTAACAAAATAAGACAACCTAATCAAAATAATCCATAGAAAAATCATTAGAAAAAAATAGTCAATAAAAAAGGAATCCGGCCTGAAAACTTCATCAGGAGCCACTTTCAAGCTGGGATTCTAAAATAGGGAATTTTTTTCTGTGAGGCGTCGATGGACAATGTCCGAAAGTACTGACGCCTCGTGGCCCGAAAAATCCCCCGAAGATGAAAGCAAAAGAGACATACCAATTCCAACAGTAAAAGACAAAAACAAATCAAAACATCAACAAATGAAACAAATATATATACAAAAGGTAAAACCATATAAGAAAGACCATAATTAATGACAAAATTAAGAAAAATCAGTTCCCTGACCTGTTCGCTAGTTATCCGCCATTCTTCTCCGCCAACAAAAAACAACAACACCGTGAAACTAAACATAAAGGTGATTTTTTAGCGCCATCTATTTCACTAATATTTCATTATTTCTTTTTTTATTAAAATATTGATATTACAGTAGTTTTTGGGAAAATCATTATTGTTTAAATTTTTAATAAAACTATTTGTTGCTTTTATAAAAGAAATTTTGTTATTACAAATTGTTTTAATTTTATTAAATTGTGAGAAAAGTACATTTTTGAAAATTTTAGAGTTAAGATTAGAGTGATAATTACAGAGTTTAATTATATTAAATTTGAATTCGTCTCTTTTATCATAAATACCGACTATTGTTTTTTCATTATAAATTTTGATCCTTAGATCCAGATAAGTAGCTTCAAGATTATCACTATTTGTTTCTTTTAAAGTTAATTCTTTAGGATAGCAGTTAGTAACGATATTGGTATGGTTTCTCGACCTAGTTGGTTTCATTTTAATTTTGTTGATCAAGAAATGGATTTTGATTGTTTTAATAATTTTATGATTGTATATATATATATATATATATATATATATATATATATATATATATAT